>JAUYWI010065943.1:0-15092 GCA_034780595.1 Parotoplana pacifica
AATTGGAATGGAGACTAGGCCGACAACTGAACACCGAAATTATTCATAGAAGGGATAGAGATACAGTTTAAAGAAAGTTTAAACTACTGAGAATCATGTTAGATACAGGATTATCTTTCAAACAGCACCTCGACAAAATAAGGAAAGGAAGTTGGCCGTGGAATGCAACAATTAAGAGCCCTAGAAAACACGAATTGGGGATGCCCGTCTAACCTCTTTAGTACCTTTTTTCTATTGAGGATACATCAGTAATGTCATCGAGTAAGGGTCAGCTATATGGGGACCAATGATATCAAACAGCAACATGAATCACCTAGAAGTGCTTCAGAATTCAGCTGCAAGAATCATCACAGGATATACAAACACTACAAATATTCAATCTCTACTCTTAGAAGCCAACTTAGTCCCTACAGCCAACAGACTGGCAGCAAACACCAACAAAAGAATTGAGAGAGTGAAAAGAATGCCACAGAACGACCCACTCAACATCATTAACAAAAAACGAGATACCAACATAAAGACTCGAAAAAGAAGAAGTTGGAGAATCATTGGGCAAGCAACAGATGGAAAGTACAAAGCTAGAAAAGATCAGCAAAGCCATAGACAGATTCTTATGAACTATGGTCACATTAGGACAGCTCTAAAGTTAAACTTTTCCCTGAATTGTTAAAATCAAGAGAGAAAACAACTCTGAAAACATGAAACAAAGAAAAGATAACACAATCGAGACATTAGAAATGTGAGGCGAACATGATGTGGATATTTGGTCAGATGGATCGGTGAAGAACAAAATAGGAGTGGGAGCCACGCATCTGGCGTCATTCTGCAGAGGTGAAATAGCTGCAATGTTTGCAGGCCTTTAAGAAATCTCGATATACACCGAAACCCTAACATAACATCACTTCAGAAATCTACAGAATGGCCCAATTATGAAAAGTTCTCCCTCTACAACAACATACAACAACAACTCATTAACCGATCAAAGTATGTCAATATCACGATTCAGTTTGTTGCATCACATTGTGGTACTGAGAAAAACGAACTTGTCGACAGAGCTGCAAATGAAGCATTCGACCACATAGCACCAGACGACTCCGGCATCGGATACGAGGCGAAGAAAGGCGGTAGGGGATGATCTTACACAAAGATGAAAAGTACCCTACTGGAAATTATCAATGGATGCTGGACCGAAGGACTTGCACCAACAGACTGGAAGAAAGCCACCATAAAGAAAGGAAAAGACAGCAGCGAAATGGAGAGCTACAGACCAGTAAGCTTAACTTGCCATGTGGCAAAGATTATAGAGAGGATGGTTAGAGCGAGACTCTATTACTTATTAGAAGAGAAGAAAGTGGTTCAGGATTTCCAATCCGGCTTCCATTCAGACAGAAGCACAGAAGACTACATCGCCAGAATAGTCCAACGAACCATCGAGGCTGGAACTCCAGTAAGCCTGCAAAAAAGAACTCTCATCACTACGTACGACTTCTCTAGGGCATATGACCGAGTATGGAAAGATGTTCAGAAACAAATACTTAAATGCATGATTGCATAGATTAGAAGCTTCTTATTGGATAGGAAGGCGAGAGTTAAGATAGTATTAGCGCATTCAGACTTTTCAGAGAAGGGCCTCCTCAAGGCAGTGCGCTGGCTCCAACTTTATTTCTCATCTGAATAAGTGATGTACAGGAGAAGATGCCAATAGAAGTAGAAAAATTATTTGTTTGCCGATGACCTTGCCACGACAATCCAAGATAAAAACACATAGATAGAGTAGTGACGAAGTGCCAAGGGACAGCAAGGGCCTTAAAAGAGTGGGCCATCGATTGGAAGCAAAAACTGGCAGTGGAAAAATCAGAAAGCATGCTACTCACAACATGGACTAAGGAGGCCAGTAAAGAAGTCCCTATCGTCATATCGAAACAGACCATAAAAACAGTGAAAGTATCAACCTCTTAGGTGTGGAAATTTACAGATCACTGAGTTTCACCAGCCATGTGAAAAGGATGTCTAACAAAGCTAACTTTCAATCATCCGTGGTAGACACTGGGGTTAGCAACACCAAACTTATGTGGAGTGTTTACACCACTTACATCCGATCTGCTCTGGAATATGCAGGAGGCGCTTGGATACCAACGGTTTGCCTAACAGCCAAGCGACATCTAGAGAACATTCAAGCGAGAGCGACCCGATCTATAACAGGTTGTGTACAAGGAACGAGAAATAAAGACTGCATTAATAAAGCCGAACTGGACAAGATTGAGACCAGGGGCAAGATCAAAGCCGTGAAACTCTATGAGAGAGCAATGAGAAGAAATGAATCCGACCATCTGAAAATCTTCGCCACGAAAAGTATCTGAAAAAGGCGCAATAGATCAACAGGATGGAGAGATATCGGCTTCAAAGTGAGCGAAGAGAACCGAGAGCATGATGGAGAGTTATACCTCTATAGGAAGATCTGAATGAAATGAGAGTTTCAACACTAATGCCCAATATGCCCAAGAGAGACGCCCCCCCCCTTACTACGAGAAAAGCGGCAGCTATATAATTCCTTATCACCCTAGGCAAAACTGATTACGAAATTTTTACCGACCGGTCAGCAAAGGAAGGAATATTCAACTGAGGAGCAAGAATCCAAATTGAAAAAGATGGACATAAAGAGATATATTCTGTCCCAGCCGGGAAATGGTATTCATCAACTAGAGCAGAAATTATCGGCATAGAAGAAAGCATCAAAAAAGTTTAGCCAGGAAAACCGAGTCAAAAGTCCATCAGAATCTTTCTCGATAGCCAGGCAGCGATTATGAAGAAAGATTAAGAATGCCTCCGATAAAAACAGAGATATCCACGTCTGCAACATTCTCAAGAACATCAAATCACTCCAAATCGCCAACAATAAAGTGGAGCTCCAGTGGATCCCCTCACACTGCGATCTGGAAGGTAATGAGGAGGCTGACAGTGCGGCAAAAGAAAGAAGCAAGATGAACCAAACATATTGTGAAGTTTACCTTGAGTCTGTGGTTAGTGAAGTCAGAAACAGAGAGATAAGCAATGATTGGACGAATCGATAAAAAATCTGGAACCTCCAATGCACTAGAAGATTTAGATCTAATATTGTTACGGGAAACCTCCCAATAAAAGAGGCAGTGACCTACCACCAACTTAAGCTCGGGGAAGAGTCCCCTCCTAAAACATTACCTCTTCAAAATCGGCAAAGAAACTTCTCCGAGGTGCAAAGACTGCAACTTGGGGGAAGACACGGCAGAACACTATATCACTTCCTGCGACAAATGGAGAAGCATCAGAAGAAAAATCTTCCCCGAGGCCACAAGCCCCGATGATTATTTCCTCGACTCGGCGAAACTAGTGGAATATGTGGGAAGGACTAGGCGCTGCTGAGGCCCAGTACCAGAAGAAGAATTAGTGGAAAATGGATATCTGGACAAACCACCTTTAGGTATAAGATTGTGAAAGTTAAAAGATCCAAATTCGATAGTAAATTAGAAAGATGCGACCAAACCATGATAGTTCAGCCTCTCCTTGGTATTGGTTCTGCAGTTGAATTTTCCGACAAACGTCCATTTGTTGTCTTTGATCGGCCAATGTGTCCTGCCCAGCGCCATTTATTTATTTTCATCCAGTGATGTCTTCAATTTTTGTAATTTCCCTAAGAATTGTGTTCCGAACTTTCTCCTCTCTGTGCACTACTTAGTTTTCCTTTCATTTTCTTTGTTGTAGTCCAAGTTTCCCATGCATAAGTTATTATTAGTGTACCAAGCAAAAAAAAATCCGTAGCTTTATCTAAAGTCCAAATTTGAGGACCACTCATCTTGTGACCAAACATCAATGTTTCTCACATTCTATTTTAGCAAATAAAATAATTCCAAAACCATTAAAAATGACCTAGAAACTACAACTCCTTTCAAAAGTAACCGTAACACTATAAAAAAGTGAATAAAAGTCAGCAAAATATTGTTTCCAAACGAATTCCACAAATATTTTTTAATGAATTTTTTTCCATTCTTTAGGCATATGGCAAGGTACAATATTAGAAAATTTCATTAAAAAATATTGATCCAGAAACCATTTAAAATCATTAGAGCCATTAATCGAGCATATAGACATCATCTTTATGGACTACATATCAGGACCACATAGTTGAAGAACCGAATATTCTGAAACGTTGTTTTTAATGGTTTTTAATGCCAATTTGAAACAAAAAGGATACTTTATAAGCATTTTAGTTATTTTCATTTAAAAATAAATAAATTTTTAGCCTAAAATATTATTTTTTTAAAGTCCTAATTCAAATCTAATTGTTTTACTTAAGGACTAGAAAATGTCAAATTTCCTGACTTGATGACATCATAGGGCCGCTAACTAAGGCCCACTATTGATTTAAAAAAATGGGAATCTTTTCATTTGTCACGGGGCATTTGTGAGCTCACTCCTCTCTACCAGGTATACTAAAACGCGGAGTCAACCAAAAGTTATTTTCATACAGTGTGTTCGAAAGGTCACAAAACTCTGCTAATGCACTTTTAAAGGAGTCTTTATCTACATAGTTATGTGGTTCAATTATTGCATTGAGATGTTACTTTTTTTTTCTTTTCAGAAATGTGTCCCCATGACTTTTAGTTTCCTGAATTTAAAACGTTTACCGTTATTTCATATACGTTCATAACTTGGACTGGTGCAGATGTTTTCATATTTCATGGTCTTTCTATATCTTTATATGGGTTTCCAAAAAATGTCACTTCTGGATAACAATTTGTTTATTTATTTTAATAGATACAAGTGTGTATATTTATATATCACTGCAATTATTAATATCGCTTTCACATTTAATACAACAACAGAAATGAATGTAAACTGTCTGGTAAGATTGTCTAAACAGTAACTAATTAAAAATAACACCATCTGATGCATTAATGGCATTCAAGTCCTCCATGAGCTTTACAAGTTCACTCGTTAAAATAAATCGGAGGAATTGTTGTGCATAAATTTCGAGATAAACCAGCACAGCTTCTCGGTTCTGAAAGACTTCTGCACGACGACTGGCCTCAAAGTTTCTGAAAATCAGCCGATCACAGAGATTAAAATCCGGTGAATATGGGGGTTGTGGGACCACTGATTGCATTGTCTGTAAAAATGTTTTGCGTGAAATTGACCTTATGGGGGCTAGCATTGTCATGCATTATAACGACTGTCCCTCTGCGTCGAACGTTGATAATTCCTTGCAAGCACTGGATATTTCGGGGCATTAACAGACTCACCAGCTTCCAAAAACTCACAGTAATAATTCTCCCGAATGTTGATATCCAAAAACGACATTTTTGGAAACCCTTATTTTTATCTTGTAATTTTGTTTTGTTTATTTATTTCTTTTAATGCGATTATTTTTTATCTTTCTAAACATGTCACGTATTTATTCAACCCAATAAAATATAGATTACTTGTTTTTTGTCATTTTTGTACAAAACTATAATCCGCATTATCCCATCCACTAAACACTACTAATAGTACCTACGTACAGTTTTCATTGGTTAGAAATTGGCTTTAATATCGATAACGAAATCGGCAACAAAACTCCATTTCTATTGTTTGATAAATCCATTCAATGTACCCACAATGTAATAATTAAGGGGCCGGACGGGTTATTAGGTTAATAAACTGTGTCGGAAGAGGTCGGTCTATGAATTCTTAACCGCGATATTCATGAAATTTGGAATCAGTGTACCATGTGATGACTCTGAAAAAATGAAGTTAGTCCCAAAATTCAATCCTGAAGTCAAATATTGATATAAATGTAAGATTTGGTAATATGTTGCAGATACCTTCAGTTTGATATACAGTCCATTCCTAGTTTTAAAAAAATATTAATTTTTGTGACCTGGCTGCAACTTGAGAGACTAAAAAACGATCTTTTTAAATTAAAAAAGTTCTTAATTTTTTTTTATTCCAGTGGTTTTTGTATTAGTACTATAATCCGGGAGCTAAGACACTTATCTAGTTATCGCGCTCCTAAGGTTATATTTATTCTAATGTATATATTTTATATACATGTTACTTGTAAGTAGTATTAAATTAATCCTAGTTTTAATAAAAAATATTTCTATGAAAATGCATTTCCCGTGAACTTAGGGCAGCGATAATTTTTATTAACTTGTAACATCAACAGCAGCTAGTACCCTTAATTTTAAGCCAATTGAATAAACGTGAATAATATGATTGGGGGGGGGGGGGCATCACGCCATTTAAGCTCTATAGTGGTCTAAATCCCCAGCTGTGCAACATACAACTTTCTATTTCGCATTCACACATAGCTGAAGTATAAAAAAATTATTGTCAAACCTTTGGAGCGAGATATACTAGATAAAAGTGCCTCAACATCCGGACTATACCTGTTCATCAACTGTAGAAAATTTAATAAAGAAATATTGATTCATATTTGTAAATATTTTTTTAGATAAGAAAAAAGTAAAAATTAATATCCAATAATTTTTTTTTCTGATATGTTGTTAGTGTACCAAGTAAAAATCCCTATAGCTTTATCTAAAGTCCAAATATTGACGTCTACTCACATTGCGACTAAACTCTGGCCAATTTGAAACGATATTTTATAAACATTTTAGTAATTTTCATTTAAAAATCAATAAATTTTATCCTAAAATGTAAATTTTACTCAAAGAACAATCGGAGCTTGAGAAGTTGGGCATTTATAGACCAGCAACCATAACAGTGAGGCATCCAAGTTTCTAATACATAATTTCTAAATCTTAAATTTATTAGCTAAATAGGATGTGTCATTTTGATTTTAGAGCCATAAGTGATTTTGGCAAAAATATCGATTTTTTTTCTCCAAAAAAATATATTTTGACTTTGTGTTACCTACTGAGTGCCTAGTGTACGACGCACACACCAAATTTGATGCAAATTGGATAAACTTTAATTTTTGTTCATGGATGACGTTATGAGCCCCCCTTTATCGATTTTGTTTCAGTTGATGAATCTGTCCAATGTACCTACCCGTGTAACAAATTTCGGGTCAACCCATCCACGGGAAGAAAAACATTCTAGGGGAAGGTCTAGACCTTCTCCCAGGACAACTGTGTTAATTTTTAGTGAGGATGAGTGAAAAGGTCAGCGTTGCCATCCCTTTATCAGTTTTGCGCTGACTTTAAAAAACGAACTTTTTTCAGGACAGCTATATATATTTATTTGCAAAGAATAATATTGAAGTGCAAAATGCACTCTAAAAAAACATTTACCCAACTAATTAAACATTTTATTTAGAACATACATATGTATACATAGAGTGAATAGCATAGTGTATAATTTAAAATCTGGAATTATAACTGTTAATTTGGGCGGATATGCACTTCCAATATCTCTCACCATTTGTAAAAGTTCTTCGAACTGCTTACTCATTTTTGAAATAGTCAATGATTATAGAAATCTGTTGATATGGATGCGTATCTCACCAACATTATCAAATGCAATTTTTGTCGACTAGTTTCTGGGTTTCTGAAGATTGAAAATGTCAAGCAGGTTGAGATCGGGAAAATAGGGGGACTGTTTCAGTTTTGTGATCACGAGTTCTTCCATAAATCTCGGACTGAGTGCGCCACATGTGGCCTGGCGCATTGAAATGTAACCATGATAATCGTTCAGCAGGGATGTGATGCTGAGTTTGAAAATAATTGATGCAATGTCTCATGAATTCAACATATCTGTCAGCATTAACACTGCCATCATCTTCGGATGGCAGTTTGCTCAGGCCAATATCGATAGTAAAAACTGTTTTTCGTCATTTTCACGACCAATCTCTGTCTTGCACCTCTGTTTGATAAAATATCATTCAATAAATATTTGCAACACTGAACTCTCGTAACATCTGGTCTTCACTGAGCCCAGCAATATTTCTAACTGAAACTCCATCATCTTCATCTATCATTTCTGCAACCAAGGCAATATTTTCTTCTGTTCACTGAGTTCTTGGCCTACCACAGCCCACGTTTCTTTCGATATCTTCTCTTGCATTCCTAAATTCTTTCACCAATTTTTGTACCCTTCTTACGCCTATACAGTCTTCTTCCATATTCTCAAGTAGCTCCTGTATTTTTACGCCAAATAATTGTTTAGTGCCAACACTTTGATGAAAAAATGATGTTTTCCTTCTCTAATTTAGCCACACTGTTTGACAGGCTAGCTACACGCTTACTACAGTAGTGGCGGAAATTCCAGGAATTATATTAGTGACATTAATAGACATGAAAATTTTCCGGAATTTCCATAGAGTACACCAAAGAAAGCCTAAAAATAGCAAATTCACAATTACTTATTATATCACAGAAAACACAGATTTATTAAACAAAATTTGTCTCTGTTGTCAAAGAAACGAACTTTTTTAAGGACAGCCTATATATTGGTTAAGCATTTCTAAGAAACACTTCTCTGGAATCTAAAGAAAGTATTTTCAAATACATTTTATAACTCCCAAAATTAAAGTTTAAAAAATGAATGACAGTTTGAACCTTGGTCACCAAAATCAATATTAAAAAAAAATCTACCAAATTTTAATAAATTTTCAAAGTACATTTAGAATCCTAATCACTTTTTTTGGGTGGCAGCCCCGATACTCAAACCCCGACTAACCGGTTTTCAATCGGCTATTCTGGTTGCGTCTTTGTCACGCATGTCCCAAGGTTTAGGTACCTGAAGGATGTCCACTGAATATAACAATTGCATTCTTCATAACCATCATATTGGTAGCAGAGTACTTTGTTGGTACATAATTACATGTTTTATTTATAAACTACCTACTAAGTACTTTGTGTAAAATGCAGATGTAATTAGATAACATACAAATTGATTAAAATTTTAAACCAAACGAGCCCTTTATTTTAACAGGTATCAGATGACTAGTTGAAAAATAAAAACGTCAGGCAGCTATGCTGATAGGTAAGCCTACCTAACAGACTTGGCGGCTATCAGGAAATATTAGACTAATGTTTGTAAATTAGTAAAATAGGCATAATAACAGTCCAGTCTATAGCTGAAACTTTAAAGGAACAACTATTGATTTGATGATCTACTTTGTGGTATGTATATTATGTATATTTTTGAATAGCGTAAAAAAATGTTTATTTGCTTATACATATACTATGAAAGTGGCTAGTTTCTTATTTGACCAAACAGATGAACATAATACATTATACAAATGTCATTTCAACCAATATAACTTGAACAATAAGACATCCTTATATTTCTTAAACAGTTATTCATAGTAATATCTTTATTTCTGGAATTCACATTAAAAGAAATATGAGATAGATAATTCTACAAATATCTAGCTAAGAATGTTGGTATCCGTTTTGTTTATTTGTTTTCTACAACTTGAACTCAATAGGCATTACGCTTACTCAAATGACAGATTCTTTTTTAAACACGCTGAACATTACTTTTTTAAGTTAGCAGATTCCAATTCCACCAAATATTCAGAATGGCTTCCAGAACCAAAAGTTTCACAGAAGACTGAAGATGTTAAATGGTGGGCACTCACTACAGGAATGAATGCAAACTGGACAGAAATTATTTCGGAAATTGATAAAAATGAATATTCTCAATTTATATGTGTTGTGAACTATTTAGATGCAGGTTATTTGATGAGTCCAATGGTAACAAATATATTGCTTAATGTTTCTTTGCTAAAAGTAGGAAGTGATAAATATATTGTTTTAAACAATTTGCTACCCAAGTTTGTACAACCTCCTGTTAAAAGATTACATTACAATTGGAAGTACCTATCTCTTGGTAATAACTACCATACACATGATATAACAACTGGAAATGATCCATTTTATATTATAAGCGAAAGTTTAATTAAGTTATATGCCGTTTCTATTAGTGATACAATGTATTCTTCATTACATTATCAATTAAAGAAAATTGAAAAACAATCACCACCCGCTAAATGCCTTTTTGGTGTTGGACAACGTGAAATACAGTTAAATTCTTCTCATTATTATTTTATCTATCATGAAGGAGATGAGGTGAGAATCTGGTCAACTGATAGTATTCAGATACCAGCAATTTATGACAAAAATCGAATTCAGTATAACAAATACTCCCATCATCTCCATATTAAGTCTGCAGCAATCAGTGATACATTCCAACATCGATGCAATGATAAACACAGATTAATTTATGTGGTGTATATAGTTTGTAACTTGAAACTACTTGGCAGTCCAATTGAAAATATTAAAATAAACACAAGAATAATGTCAAGCGTGCAGCTAAAATGTCAGTATACTTGTTCCGGTGATAATTTTCTACCTGTTAGACTTTATCAAGGCCGCCCTAATCGTAGTGTGAATAAAAACATTAATTTTCGTACTACAAAGCACCCCGGCATTTCGGTATTTTACGTCAACGTTACTAATCCAGCACCAACAATATTCCAATGCCTGATAGAAATGCCGTATTTTCCACCACATATGCGACATCACAACAGTGAATTGACTACTCGTCCATTTATTCAAAAAATATTTTTCATTTCACCATTTACTAAGACAACTACGATGAAACTCCAATTACAACCCCAACAGAAAAGATTTTCCATCAAGTCTAATTTCACAAACCAACTTATTCAGATAAATGTTATGAAAATAACTGAAGCGCAGCATTCACAAACTAATTATTATCATAAAACTGATCACATCAATTGTCAAATATCTAGTAACGAAACTCTAATTACATTCCATTTAATTGAAGTTACTGATCCAATAATGCATTACAAGTTATTTATTGAAAGAATAAATCTAAATATTACAGTTTCCAAAATTTTGTCATTCTCTATACATTGTTGGTGCATCAATGATTTAAGACAACATGCCTCTATTGATGACATTCAATTATTGATTAATGTAGACGATGAAATTGAAACTGTTTCAAACAAAAAATCGCTATTAACTGCCGAAGACCTTAATAAACTATTTAACAGCTTAATGCCAAATAGTACAAACAAAACAACAATGTTATCAATATTAATGACAATGCGAGATTTAATAGATGGTCAAACGGCTATCAAACGGTTTCCTAATATACTTCTATCTGTAAGTTCAAAATATTTCTTATTATACTCTGGTTAAAACTCACCTCTGAGGTCCCGCAACATATTTCTTGTTATCGTTTTGCATTTTAAATTCTATCTATTTTTTAATTCTGACTTGGCTGTTTATAGATTTCGATTTTCGGATTTCTGATAAACTAGATAGTACTAAAATAATAATAATAATAAAAGTGTATATTTTCTCGAACTGACATACCGCAGTAGTCGAGTGTAATTACAATTTACAAAAAGATACAATATGATATTTACTATGTTGCCACGATTTAAACAAAATGTCAGTTCTAGATAAAACGCGAGCTAACTATGCGGTCCGATTTCTATGCTTCTACCTTTTAACATTGCGGAGATAAGAAAAAAAGCATTTTTTTGGGATAACTATTTTACACCTTAAATTGGTTTTCAAGATATTTCAGATTTATACATTGCACAATTAATTAACACACAATTTGATATTTTTCTCAATTGCTTCATTTCAAAAATGGTGAGTCGGACGGAGCTCTGTATAATTATTACTCTGTGGTTCTGCATTGATTTTTTAAAATCTCAAATTAATGTGTGATGTCTATTGTCTACAATTACAACACAACCATAGATTTGTATCTTAAGGTAAATTCTCATAGGCGATTAAAAAGAGACCCTCAGAATTCCATAAAATTACATACAAAAATTGATGTAAGTAAAAGCTATTTTGCGAAGCATACATTTTAAATTCATTACCTAGATCTTCCTTCTAATAGAAAACTTACCAAACCAAGATTTCTCCAATCAAGCAATTCACTCAAACGTTCCGTTCTGTTTCGAAGAATAATACGCTGCCGACGCGACAAGCAGGAGAAATTATAGAGATACTGTAACAAAACAAAAAAAGTATTATTTTGATCAATTAGTTGTTTCGTTTTCATAAGTCTGATCGTGCGAGTCATTATGGGGGAGGTGGTTGTTGGATGCGGAAAGAACCTCACGCCAATACTTCTTCCGGAGAGCCGAATGGACTACCAAGCCAATGCTGGGGCCTCCAACCAGTGAGTCAGTCTGCATGGAACAACAAGGCCTTGAGTTGAGCCTTTTCTGTTGAGCCACCGTGATGCTTTTAAAATTGGAGTAAGCAACGCTCAATATTTCGTGCGAGGTGTTCTGCTCCTTAATCTTGTTATTGGTGATTGCTCCAGCTCCAGCACTATTCCAGGTAATTTGGCTCTCCCAGAGTTAGTGGTTTGATCTACTAACTCCTTCCCCGAAATTGACGTCACCCTGGCAGGGACCTCATTGAATTTCTTCTGAGGACGGCGATGTCGGTGGGATCTTTGCCACCACGAACGACAAGGTTGGAAAGAAGTACAGACTGGCTGTCCAATCAGATGACAGTGGTACGCCAAATGACGTTATTATGAAGCCAGCTACGGACAAGGTCAACAAAAAAAACATACCAATCAATATATTCTTCAAAACAACAAAGATTGGTCCAATGTTTTCTTTGAAAGATAACACCCCTGAAATTCTCAAAGCTAATGTCGTCTACAAACTCTCTTGTCTTGTCAATCAAGACTGCTTCTACATTGGGCAAACTCACCAACATTTAGCTACAAGAATCAAGGAACACAATCGTTTGGGACCAATAACTGCACCTGTGGATAATTGGGAAGGTGGCGCTTAACTTTTCGAACAATTTAAGATTATTGGACAGTGATAGCAATAGATTTAATTTATCTAAACAAGTTAATCCTTGTTGTTGAACAGTGGTTCTATTCATTTTATGAAGATGTTTAATTAACTTTCTGTTAAATTTATTGTTTGCTTTATTATTGGTGTTTTAATTTTACATAATTGATGTAAACATAACGAATTTAAAGAAAATGATTTCACGAAACTGGTCATGATCTTATGAATAAACTTGAATGTATAAAAACCCTCCTCCTGTCCATTTTTCTCCTTAAACTACGGTTTTCTAAATTCAATTCTCTCATTTTGTTTTCCTCCTAATTTTAATTACTTTCGTTTTACCTGAGGGGATATTATGTTAATACAAAAAGGACAACTATATGGTATATCTTCATGTCCTTGGTTGATATCGAACTATATACGATTAACCAGAGAATTAAAGAATGCTTTAAATCTAGTTTTGACTGTTTAAGATGTAATCGTGATCCATCAAATTACACAAAATATCAGCACTGAACCGCCAGCTCCATTCACATACAAAAAGTAAGTTCACATACAAAAAGTAAG
The DNA here is from genome assembly GCA_034780595.1 of Parotoplana pacifica. Lineage (NCBI taxonomy): Eukaryota > Metazoa > Platyhelminthes > Proseriata > Otoplanidae > Parotoplana > Parotoplana pacifica. The sequence continues at coordinate 13,361 of JAUYWI010065943.1, forward strand.
TTCACAAAATAAAGTCTTACATTAGTTAGCTGTTCAACAGACTCGTCACTGCTCTTATAGCGCCTGTCCACCACAAATATTCCGTAGGAAGTGGGGTCGTCCAGATGTTGCTCCATGAAGCAGCCGAACCCGGACATGTTGGTAGAGACACTGGGAATACCCATTACCGTGCACTCGGCTGCAATTCGAACAGGACATGGACAGATGAAGTGAAAATTGAGAAACAAATCGAGAAAGATTGTAAAAGCAACATCACCTCAGTGGGAAATTGCTCCCCACCATTGGACGGCAATATACCTGTGTAGACCATACACAATCTCCCTTACCTGGAGTATATCCCCATGGCTCATAATAGGATGGGAAGACGCCCAAATGACAACCGCGAACAAATTCTTCATAGTCCAAGGCCAATAGAGGGTTGGTAGAACTCAGAAATTCAGGATGGAAAATCACCTGAAAACCAGCAAAACAAAAAAGTTGCTACAAAAATCTGTCCATCGAGTATATTTTAAATATTAAAACTTCTCTTTCTCCAGTGTGAACATTAAGAATGCTAGCAGGAGAAAAACGTTTTATAACGAAAAAAGCGTCAGCTTGGGTGTAGAACAAGAGGCACATGATTACATAGTTTTGATTTGATCATATTTTGAAGCCATATTTTTAAATCATATTCATTTGTATGATTCTTTTTAATTTTGCGTGTTTGCTGCAGGAAAAAAATCATAGATTAACTTCTTAATTATCCACACATGCATAGATTAATGTTTTCTCTATAATATCTTAATGAGTGAAAACAATCCATGCAATAAAACTACCTTAAAGGGACTACTAAATAAATCAATTAATCAGCTAGTCAGAGATTTATAAAAACAAACCATTCGTTGATCAAATTGCATCAAAGAGCTAAAGATGCACAGAGTAATTTACTCAGAATAATAAATTTAGAGAAAAACGCACAACAATATTGTCATCAATATCTATGGTTAGTTCCATAGAGATGCCTATTGTTACTCTATGGTTATTTCAAGGCAGAAAACATTCCTATTCAACCCTTAACAATAGAATAAGCCAGAGAAGAAAATGAGCAACTAGGAGTTGAGCAAACACAACAGACAGACAAAACAATTGTCACTATGTAATACTAACCTTAACTCTGTCATGATGGTCATTGAAGAGATGGCATCGACGGATATTGCTCAGCACAGGATCCTTCGAGTCGTCCACCACATTGTGGGTGCAGATGGGGGGCAGAGAATTGCGCTGGGCCGCATAGATACAGCGCTTCAGACGAACACTTTCGTCCATTTTGAGAATGTCGCTCCCCGTAGGCAACTGCCCCCTCAGGCATATCTCAAAGAGCCGCTTGCCCATGTCACGCTGCACCTCACTGACCGTGTCACGCAGTTGCTTCACGATGGCTTGTGCACGAAAAGACTCCACGTTGAAGTTCGAGGTCTTTGTTGGGAAGATAAGGAAGGCCACAACAGTGGTGTCACTGCCACTCTTCTAGAAAATAAAGCGATAGAAATTAATCGATCGATATTAAAAAACATGGGATGTAAAGTGCATATATCTGGAAAACAAATTGCAATAACTAAATTATATCCCAATAAAAATAACTACAGGAAAACTGTTTAGTATGCCCTAATCTTGAAAAAAAGACGAAAATAATGGCAACAGGACGAGCCCGTTTGAACACTAACATCATCCTTGATAACGAGCAGCTAGAACA
>JAUYWI010065954.1:0-15092 GCA_034780595.1 Parotoplana pacifica
CGTTGTTGGCATTGGTCAGGGTGACCATGTTGCCCTGCTGTAGATGCATCTGATTGGCTACTGATAGATCGATACAATGAGCGCTACTCAAACTCACCATGACGGATATAGAAACTTAGTCGGTTGAATGTTTTATATAGAGAGCTAGCAAGGATAAACTAACCGGCTAGTAACAAAATAAATTATCAGTCAAGATTCAAGTAAATGTTTTTTAATAAGTTTCTTTACCGTCTTAGAAATAATTAATGAGTTTTATTAAGTAAGGCAGCACCACAAGTAATATGGGAATCTAGACGTGGTATCAATAAGAAAAGTGACTATTAGACAGGAATGAAATGTGTTTTATTCTCCTATATCTAATTAAACTGAAAAAAAAATTATGAGTACAAATATTTTACGCAATAAACAGAACACTACTACAACACTGATGGTAAAAACTGAAATTTGGAGAAAAGTGTAGAAAAGATAGGCGAGGGAAGTCGAGCAAGCTATTTTTCAACGGCGAAGGCGGCTGACAGATTCCGCCCGCAGCTGATTCGTGTTGGTGAGAGATGGCGACAATGGATGCAGAACAGAAGAACATGAAATGCAGCAGCACAGAGAGACAGAGTGGGAAAGAACAATGGTGGTGGTTATTGCATATTACATACTACCAGAGACCATGAGAGGTCCTGACATGAAGAAAAACCAAAGAATGAAAAAGAGAGAGAGAGAGAGAGAGAGAGAGAGAAAGAGATAGGAAACAACCAGATTAAAAATAAATATACCTACTCCGTGGTGTTGAAGAGATTTCTTGTGTTCGTATATACCTGCCTGCCAAGGTTTACATCGTCAACTTTCAGTTAAGAAAGCACTCGAGAACGAAGAAAGAAACACAATAGTGTCGTAGTAGTCGTCGTCGTAGTAGAAGTAGAAGGTACTTACATGCGCTTACATGTGACTAAGATCAGAATGCAGCTGCGTGTTTGTTCGGTTGAGTCTTGAACCAAACACAGGGGCTGCACGTATGTACGCCGAGTGTATTAACATAATTGCGATAAAACGGAAAGCCTGGGTCGTCGTCGGATGTGGCTATGTGTGGGCTAGGTTTGTTGCAAATTCAAGAGCAGCTGAGTGAGTGCGCACAGCCTAGCCAGAAAGTAGATGGGCACCAACGCTAGCCCTAGGTTATATAGATGAATTATTTAAATGAAATGTCATGATCGTTCTCTGAAACTGTCCAACATGCAAAATTACAGTGGAGTCATACTTAATAAATGAAATCTGCTTATACGAGAAAATGCTTCTTTCTATGTTATAGTTTTGAATTTTGAGAAGATAATTTCAAAAGATTGGGAGCTAGCTAGTTAGCTTTTTAATTAATTGGCATCTATTGTTTTTACCAGTTTGCATTCCCTACTCCCTATATCTAGGCCTCAAATGGGTAAATATAAATTGCTCAGCTTCAATTAATTTCAAAGATAACATCAGTTTATATTTTATTATATTTTTTAAAAATAGTTTTGTTCATTTTTCTTAAAATCAGAAAATAATAACTATTTCCCCTGATATTTCAGTATTAACAAGGTTTTGAATTTCTAATTTTTATCTTCTTTGGTTAGTTAAATTGCAGCATGTGTAGACTATCATATTCCAATTCAAATCAAAATAATCATTTATTAATCCGACAAGCCAAATTCATATTTCTATGATTAGGTATTCCAGAAAATAAGCCCACACGTAAAGCCTCAAACAGATATTGTTCTGAATACGATGCTGCAGAAGTAAACATCTCTTTAGAAATATTTAATTCTTTCAGAAGTTTAATTTAAGTCCCGAGACAAATGCAAATTATGTAAAAACGAACAATCAATACTCATTGGAAACGTTGACGTCATAAGATACATACTATAATTGAAAAAAAAATTGGTTATTGGAATCCATTTTGTAAACGATTAATCTTAAGGGTTCTGGAGAAAATAGATTGTTTTGTACATTTCTCGAAGAATTGTATTCAAACAAATTAGTGAAATTATTTGATCGTGAGGTCTTCAGAAACGAATTCATTATTTGATCCAAACTTAGATTGATATCAGCAGGGCAGAACAGTGACGAATCATTCCAAAGTTTATAACGGGTTTCTTTGGATCAAGAGAAAAAAACAAAGTGTATTGCTGGTACTATTATATACACAATAGTTCATTATCAGTCTGGGCGGTAGCTACTTCCAGGTGCAACGAACGCGTCCCAAGACAGACATATTTGAGTTGGGAAGAAAATGACAGAAAATGGACTGCTGCAATGCACTGAGGGTTTCTCGTTAAGGTAGGACCAATTTTTCTAAATTGTTTGTAACATCAACTGAAGTCAGCAGTGAAAATTTGAAGCTAATAGAAGCAACTTGTAAAACCGATATTTTTAAGCATAGGAAACATGCATTGAGTGACCATTTTGAGTGGCTCCTGGAGGCACAGGAGCCCTCGGTGACATGACAGACGTCCATTTTCTGTCATCTAATATTTTCCCCAACTCAAATATTTCGTTCTGCCGGTCGTTGCACCTAAAATAATAACGACCGTCCGGACTAGAATTATTAATTATAAAAATGAATTCTACTTTTCCAATTAAAAATAAATTTTGGTATGACAACAGAAACTAAAACAAAAATCTGCGATGGAGCCAAGCCATAGAACGATGAAGGAAATCAATGACATATTATTTGTTTGAGTGACTTCAAATCTGTGGATAGCATACCTAACCACAAGTATATCTACGAAATACGTGTTTATCAAATTCCAAGAGAATTTTTGAAGTTTTAGTGCTAAATCAACTGTAAAGCATCATTAATCTATATTTGGGAAAAATCTTTATTTTTCGTTTTTGTACCTTCTTCTTTAATTGCTGGCCAGGTTCAACTCGGTACCGGAGTTCCGGTCGATCGCCCCCAAGAAGCCCATAATATCAATAGGGCTTTCACTGATGCCATTGGTTGAGGTTGGAATGCTGGTGTGCTTCTTGCGGTGACTATCATGGGCTGGGCAGTAGAAGATAATGTGATTAGTATCCACTTTGTGTGCACCACATAGATGGAACTTGGGTTATCCCGCTTGTTGATAGAGTAGAGGAAAGAGTTAGAGAAATTAAGTTTTCTCATGCGTGCTTGATGGAGGTTAACACCATAGAGTAATAAATGACTATTCTGTGGTTAACACTGTCTTTGTGGTTCAGGTTGTTCTCGATTTCTTTGTCTACAGGCTTGAGATGTGTGTGGATTTGGTATCATTTGCTGTTATTGGTGTTGCTCTTCCAACAGTTGACGTAGTACCTTTAACCAGATTCTTTCTAACAACAGGTTCGATTCCAGTGTCTCTGGTTGAGGTTGGCAGCAATGCCTGCTTCCTTATCCGCTTCTTCATTTCCATGGATACCACAATGGGAGGGAACCCATTGAATATGTGAAAATGTGGTATCTTTATGGTTACTAATAATGTAATATTTTGAGAGTGAGGGCCATCAGCTAGTGTTGATGTTAGCCTGACTGTCAGTAAGCAATCTGATGTATTTAGGCTTAGGGTGAGCTTCGCATGCTTTATGAAGGGCAGCTTTGATGGCTTTCCTTCAGCAATGTAACTACTACTAAATCTTCCTGATGCTGCGACTTGGATTCTATTTAGTTTTTTTTATTAATATGTAATAATCGCACCTCTTCCTCCAAACTCTGTGCTATTCTTGACAGATCCGTCACTCCACATGGTGCTATCAGGTTCAGTTAGCCTGCTAAGGTATTCGATGGTTAGTTCTTTTTGTTTGTTGATGGGGTCCATCTTTGTAATATGAGGAACAATGTTATTGCTAAATTTGGTGTTTTCTGGTTTCGGAATCCAGGGTTGGAAACTGCTGACTACTGGATGTTTCACTTTTGAATAGTAGCCAAGGTTGTTATTCTCACTACTTTTCTTTCCGGCATCGGTCCAGAATCTATTGCATTTTGCATTGACTCTTTTCCTGCTGCTACTGTTAACTGAGATGTTAAGTGGTTATGTTTCGTCTCTTCGTTTTGCCTTTTCGTAAATGCGAGCTCCGAGATATTCTCCCCTGTCTTTGATCTTCGGTCGATCTTTGAGAAAGGAAGGTCTTTTTCTTCTACGGTGCTAAGTTGTAGGAGGTAACTGTAATATCAGGAGCAGATAAACTTCCTATTTCTTGAAGGACATAAGTTGGTTCTCCATTACTGCTGATTTGCATGTCATTGACATTTATCCCCATTTTCGGTGATTTTGTCACTGTTATCTTCTTTTTCACATTTGTCATCCCAGTGGGGGTGATGTGCATCGATATCTCCGAGGATGATGGTATTTTCTTGAGTAGATAGATTTTTTGCTCCTGTTCTGATTGATGGTACATATATGTTGTGGATTCTGTTGGTTCATCGTATCCTTTGGAAAATGGACTTCTTGGAGCGCTAGTATGGTGATATCTTTATTGTAAATCCAGTTAAATAGTTCCTTCTCCTTGGATTTGAGTCCTTGGCATACCAGATTTTAGTTCAGCAATAACAGCACAATTTGAAATGTGTTGTACGTATAATATCTGATTGGTCATGCTGAAAAATGAATGGTGACCGAGAAATTTTTTTCCTTCAAAATTATGTGTATCAAAAGCAATAAAAAATGTGTTTGAAAAAACTATGTGACAAATGTTATACCTAAAAGTTGCTGAAAAGTTGTGCGAAAATTTTAACACTATATTGGTCGTAATACTGTTTTCAAGCAGACTGTTTTGCTGTTGATATGTTTTAGTAAAATAATTTCTAGCCTAAGAAACTGAGCATTCAAATAAAATAATATTCCATTTTTAATCAAACTTACGTATCATTTGCTTGGCTAATAAAAAGGTATGGATACAAAATTATGAAATAACTATGTCTCTGGGATTATTAACTACCCATTCTTGTCAAGAAGGACTAAGGGAGAATATTTGTTGTTGCTGATTTGCATCCAGCATTGATTTGTGTGCTCAGCCGCCTACCACATGTATTTAGTGGACACCACTGCAATAAAACCAACCAACCGACCGGCTGGCTGGCTGATGGCCATCTACCAAAACGGCTTGACTTGATGATAACAGCAATGTGTACAAACGAGAAATTCGACTGTTGTTTGCTTATCTCGATTTTAAAATAGTTTTTCTGTGTCAAAGAAATGGTTGTGTGCAAATAAAGATTCTTGGGAGAAATGTTGGATAACATTCCATGATAGAACTGCACATACATAGCATTGTGTACACAAATACATATACGCTTCATTTTTTCTTTTTCAATATTTAAATAAGACTGGCATTTAATCATTTAATGTGTGATTAAAGATGGATGAATTTAGTACACCAAACTACTGCACTGAGATATCATATCTATCCACTACCCATGTCATTAGTTGTATGTACATAAATCGAAAAATAATCATCTTTGGGCCTTCAGAACAATTTTATCGATTGAAAATGTTTCAAAGGCCAGTTACCATTGAAACCCCCAAAATTTCATGCCAATATCTATTTCTTCGTTTTTGAGTATCATGACACTAAACAATATTTGGCAACACTATTTTTTCTTACCCACCCCCCGAGAAAATAAATATCCCCCCATAGAAATAGATTTCAGTACTCGATAAGGCCTGACCAGACCAACCAATCTGGCCGCATAATGTACAACAACGTAGCTGTTTCCCATATCCTCTAGTAGTTAGGACCCTAAGTTGTAATTTACTCGTACATATCTGTATATCAATCAACCACAGGAAAGTCAAAATAATCAATCAATCGTTTGCTTGTTTTCATAGACAAAACGTAATTTAATTGGTAGGAACCTAAAAAGTTCAACTTCCAACCATCGTTTACGGCGAAACTTTGAGTGCATATTTCACGTCTCAGATGAAAATTAAATAGAACAAAATGTCCAGAATTCTTTCTAAGTTTTGTTTATACTCCAAGAAATATTTAGATAATTCTTGACGCCCCTCACACAAATAAGGTCAAAGGAAGAATCTCATGTATGTTTTTAATATGTCGGTAAATTTAAACACGTTTGTGTAATCTGTACGCTCATACATTGATTCATATGCTATTTATCCTAAACTTGGCTAGATTACATCTGGTCAATTCCACAGAGTATCGGACGTAAAATCAGAAGTTTTTATCAATCAACCAATCATAAAAATATACAAGAAAACAGTCTAATTGTTTAATTACTATGTCCCGCTAGTCATAAGAAAAATAGATTCAAAAATTGGACGGCATTTATATGCTAAGTACAGAGCAATCAAAGTTGGTGTCGGAGGTAAATCAGAGAAAAGTTTTTTTTTCAAAATGTCAGTTTGTATTAGAATGTCTGCGAATTGGTAATAGTTTTATAAGTAGATGATTGTTTCAAATTGTCATTCTCTAAAAAAATCTCAAGTTTTGAACATATCCAACAAGAGAGAACAAAAACTTTAAACAAAACACCCTACATTAGCACCACTTGGGTCAACCACAGAATATCCATCCTTACTCTATAATTATGAAAATAAAAACATAACGCATTCAGTATTCTAGTTGTTTATTTCATCATGTTAGAAAATAGTTATCCAAAGTTGTTACAACACACTCAAAACAAAAGTACAAATAATTTTCGACATTTTGAATACAGAAAAATAAAAACAAGGCCAGTTGAGGTGTGCAAGTACTGTCATTATCTCCTCTAACAATGGAAAGATAGGTACAACAAGCGTAAAAAATAGTTAGGAAATTAAAGAGAAAGGTATAAAAAAGCAATTTTCGTATCAAGGTAATAAAAATAGTCTGGTATAAATGAAAATTATCAGTTTTAGTAGATTTATACACCGTGCACTGTGAAGACAACCAAATAATAATTTCTTAAAAATTTGTTAAATTTAGATTTATAAAACACAACCTATGGAGGTAATCATTAGTAAAGTGGTTTTTGGCCTCGTTCACACATCGGAATAATTATCCAGACAACTTTTTAACTGCGTGAAAAGTAGTTTTTAACCAAACTAACATTAGGTTCGTCGCAATTTGGTCAGACGTAACCAAAACATTGCATGGAAATTAATTGCCTTGCAGAAACATGATTGATCTGTGTGAACGGTTGTTTCCCTGAGATTTTGAGCTGTTAGAAGATGCAGTCAAATGATTTCTGGTTGCCACACAAATAACTATGTATTGTCTTCACAAACACAAACATGGGAACTTTCTGTTTATCAATATCGTTATTAATATATGCGCCTAATAGTACAAGAATTGTTCATGTGTTGTATGTATGAATTTTAAACAGTAAAACATGCGGCAATTACATTAAAAACAAGGTCTTCAGTTAGTCGATGAAAATGATTCTTGCGGGTAATACAAGTAATATAAAGTGCACGCTCGTAATTCAACCGTGAAAACAGCGGAATTACAAACTCTGCATTAATTAAAATCTTTAGGCAAAACCGACAAATCTAGAATATTGAAAATAAATTAAGCAATAGGTAGTTTTCACATTACTTTTCTTACGGCTCGATTTGTCAGTTATTTATAGTGCTATTGTCAGTAGAATAGGTATGTATTAGGTACATAATATTATCATTCTTTAGAAAATATAATATATAAAAATAATAGCATAATATTTTATAAGATAAGTTGGAATATTCAATAAATACGACGAGTATGAATGGAGTTAGCTATTTATAAATACTTTACACAAAATATACATACAACGCTATATACGTAGTACATATATTCAATTATTTGATTTAATTTTATGGTCTCATAATAATAATAATAGGTAGATACATAGGCAGGTAACTAAAAAGGTACGTAGGTAATGAACAATGCGCTAATCAGAAATCTCTTCTCGGATATAAAAGATAAATTACATAATTAAAATACACACATAAATGTATATAGATAGACCAATATGCAAAATAGATTCATAGTGGCAAGGTAAGGAATAATGAAATATTGAGATTTTCCCAGAATTCTTTTAACCATTCACTGGTATGAGACCAATGTTTCAATTATAAACCACCAAACTATTTTTGAAAACATGCAATTATTGTAACAGGAATAACAGATAGCTAGGCTAGTAATTCTCAGTGGAAAATGGAATGTAATTATTTTCAACTAATAGAAAATGTCTGAAAACATGGCTCAATAAAAATAAATGCAGGAGGTCGTATCTATCTGTTAGTTTGTAATTAAATTGGCAGATGAGATGGTTGAGGGAAGTCGTTTACACACAACTAATTCAGAAATTTCTTATAATTGAATAGCAATTGTTTATATTCTATAAAGCAAAGCGTATACTGACCTATTAAGTGGTCAAGAAATACATATCCCAGGTCATGTAGACAAAATATTGCATAGTACATCTCACTAAGAAAACCCAATTTTGTCCAAAAATTCATCACAACTGCCCCTCTAAATCCAAACACTTCCCCCCCCCCACAAACGACGAACTCCATACTGAGAAATTATGCACAGACAGTGGGTAGATAGTAAGAAAATGTCATCAAAAATCAGTTATAAAAAAAACCCATAAAATTAAAGTAAAAAGAAATCTGATGACGTAAGCAATGTGTACCAAAAATAAAATGAAACATTTGTATAAAAAAAAAAAATCAAAACAGTTTTTTACCAATAAGGAATGTCGTTAATTGTAAAGTTTTGCTTAAAAATATTCAAAATATCAAAAAGACCTTGAAGATGGTTTTAAATTTATCTAATTTAATTCTGAAGAGACAACCGATTTGCCTTGTCCCTTGAACTCTACCAAGCTTTATAAAGATCAGGAATTGATTTCTAGACATAAAATTAAAAAGGACTGTTGATGGTATTCGTATACTTCCGCTATTTGGAGAGGAATTTTTACTAATAACTTCGTTACAATTCATTGAAATAATACCTTTATGTTTAATATAAAATATTTAAAATACTGAAATCTGTTAGTAGTATTTACATTGCAGTTGCACGTTCATATTCCAACATGTGCGCAGTAGAGAAACTGCGCATTCATCGCATTTAAAACAAAATAAACCAACAGAGCGTAACTATCATTCAATGCGTTTAGTCTACTTCACTAAAAAAAACATTTGTAGGAAGAGAGCAAAATTTAACATTTAAAACAACCCAAGGGAATAGCAGGTTTTTCAGTTTTCTGAACCAAATTAAAACTGCCATTGGTAATAGTTAACTGAGTGATCGACCAATCATTATCGATAAATAAAGCAATTTAGCAAAGCAAAGCATAATATCTTGAATACAAGTCACCCACTGAATGTGGACGTTGAAAATCTTGGCTCTTTTACACAGAAGACACTTCTAGAATGATACACAGCTAAACTACATAAAAACAATGTGCACAATTAAGGAATAAAACATCAGTTTATGGAATAGTTTGCAAATTATATAATGTGTGGGTAAATATAAAATTATCATACTACTCATCTACATAAAATTACAAGTAGTTCAGTATTTAAATACTTTTTTTAATAGTTGAAAGCCATCTCGGAATATTTTACAACTACGTATTATGAAGTAAATGTATGCATTATTAATATAAATTATTGATAACTTCATCTGCAATCGGTCCAGGCTAATAGGATGCAAATTATTTCTGAATTTCAAAATGTAAGGAGTCCTAAAAATAGCGTTTATAGACATTTCAATTACGAAACTTTTGTCCACGAAGCTTTCGTAGCTGCCGCTTTTATGAGGAGTATTTCGTTGTTATAGAGTATGTATTGTAAAAAAAAGTAAAATAACGGTTTTTAGGACACCCGGTAGAATGGTTGCAAGCATAGAGAATGGCCGCCACAGAGATCTGATCTATCCAAAAATAAAATTAAATAATATTGAATGTTTTCCTTTTTGCAATCTATTTTTTTAAGTTTATCTAATTTCCAACTCCATTATATTGTGTAATACCTGAATTTCTGTTAATTATCTGACTTTTTTTACTTATAAATGGATAACATACTCCTTACCTTACTCTGTGGATACACTGTCATGCAACTCACACCCTCTATCAACCTGAACCATGTGGTCAATGAAATCTCAGGGTCACGATAATAATAATGATGACATCAATTAAAGGAGTCAGAAAGATACGACGAATAATCTGAATCTAATTATTATTATTATTATTGTTTCTGGAAGAATTGCTTAAATTTTGATTTGCTAGGCGGCGCTGAATTGGTGTTGGAGGAGGAGACTGAGGCATTGGATGAGGCTGACATGGCACTGGAGGACAGGGAATTGGACGTCAGTAAATCTTTCACTCGTTTCTTCAGCGTGTTCCGATCCGAAGAACTGGATACACCGAGGGACTACAAGAAAACAACAACAACAATCAATCAATCAATCAATAAAAGCCGCGTCTAACAGAGCATGATGAAAAATTAGATAGAAAATGGGATCAGTTACTCGACACCAACTTATATTTACTGGGGTCATTCCTACCCACTGACCTTATATTTACTGGGGTCCACCCTGACCAGTGCGGCCACAGTAACGTCTTGCTCAATAAACACCTCAAACAAGTGCTCCAGATTGCCATCAGCCAGCCAATCAGCGAATTGCTTCGGCGTCCAATCATTGAGAGGCAGTGGCTAGAATGAATCAACAGCACAGGTTTACTTTTTAACTTCCTCGAAGTACAAATCACATATAAATTAACTTTTCCGCCAGAATAGGCTCAAGGCAGCATCATAAATAATGGAATTCAAATGTATCAAGAGCACAGAATTCTCTGATTTTTGTTACAATAGTTACGATATAATTCCCAAATACGATTTTTTAAGTCGCAAACTGCCTTCTTGATTTCGGTTACTACTAGCTGATTTCCAAAGAAAAAAAGTTTTTATTTATTCATGAAAACAATCCAAACTTTAAATTTAATAATTAACAAGTTCTAAGTAAATAGTCAAAGAAATATTTTTATGTTTTACAGGCAGAAATGATTTTAGTAACGCTTGACAAATTGTAATGATGAATAGATATACAAACAAACCTTATCTTAAAAATATCGCACTGAAATGAACATTTTAACAATTTTCTCATATTTTATTGTTATTATCATTTTAGAAATGAAAAATGTATCACAGAAATCCTTACTCGTATCAACTCCTAAATCAGGAGGTATTCTGCAATTTAATTGACTGCTATCCATTAAATGCTCAACAAAATTATGTGCAGTGCCATATAAAAGAAGCAATAATTCCAGGACTGTATAAGAACACGGTATGTTTATAATACCAAGAGGAGTTCCAACAATTGTTTCCAAGGGGGGGGGGCAGTATGCTGTCAACTATAACGGCTAGGCTACACAAAGTGATTTCATCCCCATTTCAGCTAGGCACCTACGTAATCACGTGGTCGGTTGCTGTTTTGATGCTTCGCCTAATCACAATCAAATTAATGATCTTTTAGACGTACCGAACTGCACTAGGCACCCATCAAAATTGGTCACCCGAAAAGAAAAACCGAATTTCAAAGTGTCATACATATTATAACAACTCAGGCAAAGTGAATTCCCTTCAACAGGTTTTTTTTCTTAGAAAATATTCTTAATATTAAATAAAATGTCAGTTTTCTACCAAACCATATAACGTGTCATGAAGGTAGATAGATTGATTGAAACCTCATCTTTCCTAGTTTATGACAAATTATTTATTCAAATTCGGTTTACTATGCTAAAGAGACAAAAACGCATGATAAAGGTTGTTTTTATGTTGAAGCCATATTTATAATTTTACACATCTTTAGGTTGGATTACATTCATTACTATGATGTTAGTGCTGTCGAAGGCTTGACAGATATTTTTTTTATTTCTTATTTTAATGTTTGCTGCAGTAAAGATTTTATTCTACATATACATATGAATATTATATAGATGAAGATAAAATGCAAAGCTGTAATCAACAAATTGATACTTCTTATCCTCAAATATTGGCAATGAAATTTGGAAAACCGACATTTCCCAATTTGTTGATTTAGAAAACAGTCAACATTTACATGACTGGCTAAAAACTTGAAGATCAATGGCATAATATTTCCTAAAGTATTTAATAAACAATAGATATTTCATGGATTTAGATAGCTTAGTCACTTTCATTAAACGAGTCCAAAATTGGCCTGGAAGAAAACTACACACTTTTTTGTGTTGCCAGTTCGAAACCAAAACTATTTTATTAACCCGTGATCGATGAAGGGGGGGGTCTGGACACCCCACCTTTATGTTCTAGCTCAAAACCCTAACCCCGACTAAGCTGAATTTTGCAATATTGTCACAAGTAACGGTCCGAGTTTTCCCCATAAAAAATGTCATGCCTCCACTCAAGGTCACCTGGTGGCCCCTCAAAGTAGATTTGTATTACTCAGCGCCTAGTGAACCTACACACCAAATTTGAAGTCAATGGGACAAACTTTAATTTTTATCCCTCCATGACGTCATCGGCCCTTATCGATTTTGTTCTAAAAATTGTTTACCTCAAAACATTCCAAGATACCAATCCATCCATGGGAAGTATGATATTCTAGGAGGTGGGGGGTCTAGACCCCCCCCCCCATTATCAGGCGCGTATAAAAACATAGGCTTATCAGCGAAGGGTTAATTTACATGACTATGAATCAGGAAGCAGCATGCTCAACTGGATCCTTTTATAGGCGGTACACAGATGCAACAAAGTTCAAAATAACAAGATTAAATCTTTACATTCATTCAGTAGTGTATCAATCAACAAATTAATCAACGTTCAATAAAATATGGAGTGCAGTGCAGTTTATTATGTTTGTAAGACCGCAATAAGTTTCCTAGACTTGGCAGGCAACACTAATACTGAACCAGAACGGTTCCATTTGGTACAATGGCGGCCCTAGTAGGGAACCTTGAGGAACGCCACAGTTTTAAGGGAATTGGAGCCAATAAACAAGATGGCGATACACCTAGGTAAGTAGGTAGGTATCATCCCAGCGTCTATGGTGGGTGGTTCTCATCCCCAATCCACTGGTTTCGCTACTCAACGCAGTGCTAGTGTACATTGTGCCAAAAACAAAATCCTGTATTAACGCATTGTCCTTATCCAAATGTTAGTTCTATCAACTCTCTCGGTATTCGCACTGCGACACAACGACGCCAAAGTGGCCCTTTTCAATTCCTCTCTTTGCTAATTCTGTCACTCATTAAAGCATCTCGCCGATTTTTCACAAATTTAGCATTCGCTTTAAGACTGAAATCGGCACGGCATGTAAAGAGTGGAGCCCGCGAGAAACCATGGCAATTAATGGAGCGCTTGTGGGAATGGGGTTGGCGGTCCTTCCAGATAATAGTTGAAAATTTAAATATATTCTTCTGCTTGTTGAGTCTCTGTTTTTAACATTGTTGATAATAAAAATGTCAGTACAATAAAGCCATTTTATTGGGAATAATCGGAAATTTAATCCCAGAAGCGCCAAATAAAACGGGACCCAAAACGGGACGACTGACGACCCGATATTTAATGTTGCTTAATCATCGTCAACAGACAATAATAAAATGGTCCTCCAACTGCGCCGACCCAGTCCAGAAACTTATTGACGGCCCTGCCCAGTACCTCCTCCACAAACTGCATTATAAACAGTTTTCAATAAGACAATCACAATTCGGGTGATGATATAGAGATCATAACAAATCTGTAAATATAAGTAAAGTAACAACATACCATGAGGAATACTTAGCTTCACTAGAATATAATAAATAACCAGATGAAATAGGAATAAATATTTGAGTTTTAACATAAAAATTAGTAAGATGCAAATATCCAAAAATAACTTCTGAATAAATGTAGCTAAGAAACATCTGTTTACCGAACAACAAGAAACAAAACACACGGCGGAGTTTTCAAATGTTTGTACGCATTACCGTCTGTGTTTGTTTTCATTAATTATTCACCATCTGACCAGGTAAGTACCCACCCACCCCACCCCTGCTACTCTCTGCCAGAGCGCGGGTGCCGACTTACCTCAGTGGCCGGGGTTGGCAATTGATCGTAGACCACAGGATTGATGTTGTACGAGCGCTGATTGCCGCGCTTCTTGCCTGGTGCCGACTCTCCGGGCATCAGAGTGGACCCAACATCTACAACACAGCAGCACAAAGTGTCGTATCATACCTCGATCATTACCAAGTAGCTACCATATGTTAGAGGTATTTAACTATCGGAGAGCAGACTGACTGGACACCCCACCAGAGAGATTCTTGTCAGCGATTTCTATTTTATATTATGGCCGGCCAAATGTGTAATGTTCAACCTTAGAAGTGATTTGTTCATCATCACCATCATTTAGTTTTAAGAGGTCGGTTTATTTCCTTCTGACAGGGAGTCGCCGACCCTCATTCTTTCCAACTGAACACACCGATTTTCTACATTTATATCTTCATGATCCCCAAGCTTTTTCCATCAACACTTCCGAATTCTTACACCCGTCGCTGCTTAACTCCACAAATCTTTCTAACCATTGCCCTCTCTGCTCTTCTCAGGATATTTTCTTCTATTTATCTAACAATGTCTGTGTATTGAGAGCCCGACCAATAATCGAGCCATTGTTGTTCATAAATAACATAATATTGAGTGAGTCATTGTATCAACATTGAACTACATAACATGTTAGTGATTACTACTGAACGAGACTCACTATCGAAGCTTCCCAAGTATGCACATTAAATTGACTCTCAAATATAAGCTACAAACGTATGGTCTCTTTTAAATTTAGAAAAAGACTATCCCCCGGATACGATGATAAAAGATTTATTTTTCATCAAACAATCCAATTCATACATAGTTGCCACTGATACTGACCTATTTTGAAGTCGATTGAAGGAAGGTATTTCAATAGACAAAATCATAAATTCAATTTTATAATTAAAATTTGTCAAACAGTAAAGAACGGAAGTTACTCAAATACTCAGCCAGATCTGTCGAGTGGGAGTTGTTTTAAGCAGCCAGTAGTGGATGGAGTGATTGGCGCGATGGACAACGGATCAGGAAGTACCACGGGTCGGGGCACACTTTGTTACCTGGTGGACAGGGGAGGGGGTC
>JAUYWI010065965.1:0-15091 GCA_034780595.1 Parotoplana pacifica
TGTCTGTTGTGGATTGGTTTTAATGGCTGTTGAGGATGGGTTATAATGGTTGTTGAGGATGGGTTATAATGACTGTTGTGGATGGGTTATAATGGCTGTTGAGGATGGGTTATAATGACTGTTGTGGATGGGTTATAATGACTGTTGTGGATGGGTTATAATGGCTGTTGAGGATGGGTTATAATGACTGTTGAGGATGGGTTATTATGACTGTTGAGGATGGGTTATAATGACTGTTGAGGATGGGTTATAATGACTATTGAGGATGGGTTATAATGGTTGTTGAAGATTATTAAATAAATTTATAAACTTATTAAATAATTCTCATTCTCATTCTCATAAGCCTCCAAGTGACATCTTTGGATATCTTTTACAATACTTCACATATTTACGAGTATTCTCAGATAATGAAAAAATGGTATGATAACGGTCGTACATACCTAGTGGGGAGTGGGAGTCTATTGGAGGGTTCATAGGAGAAAGAGATCGATGGAAGTTTGTAGGTTCAAAATCTAATCTACATAATTGTCTAATAGAAGGCAAAGAACAGATAAAATGCATCGTTTTAGTTTAGAAATATGTACCTATTACCTAAATAAGGTTTTGTTGTTTATATTCCCAACTTACCTAATCTTTTGTTTTTTGGTTTGGTTGTTGTTGTTGTTGTTGTTGTTGCTAGTTGATTCAACATTAATTGTGTTGGAGACATCCACCAAACACATTGGATAGATGGGTAGATAGGTTGGGTACCTGCATATGCACGGCAACGACCGAGAACATTGCTTTAAGCACACACCAGATGTATCAAAAAAGTACTTTCTGAGAACAATGCCCTTGCTTGCTCGCATTTGGATAAATAGATGCCAAAATCCTGGGAGTAGCTCGTGGGTGGCAAGCTCAATGTTTACAGCTTAGGTCCAGGAATGTGTGCAGAACAACATCCTAAAAGTCTCTTTAGGAGCCGTCTCCCAAATTCAAGATGGCCGCCATTTTCCATTTTCATGATAACTTTACAACCAAACAAAATAGAAATTCAAATAAAGCGTTTAATTATATGTTTTAAGGAATAATAAATCTAATACAATTGTTATCTATAGCTTTCAAATGTCATAACTACACAAAACCAAGATGGCGTCCTAAATGGCCGCCATTTTGTCTATTGAATGGCTGGTTGGCGCAGAGAAAATTCGAAGTGAACAGACATGACTTGAGGCGATTAGAATCTTTGGTTAGAAATCAATCAGTTTGACATTCTAAATTCCTGAGTATAAAAAGCTGGAAAGGTCGAAATAGTCAAATTATTATCTAACCCTTAAATTTTAAAATACAAAAATGTTATAATATTTTAAAAAGTTTGATTTTAAGGCTCCTCCTAGTGGTGAGGAGAGAGGTAGACTATGTGGGGGTATAGAAGAGTCAGAAAGAGGAGGGAGGTGTGGCGAGGAGCCCAAGAGAAACCGGAAGACGTGGAGTCCCGAGAGAAGAGGATGGACGCAATGGAGGACGATGATCGGCACCGGCGACCCCCCCCCCACAATAATTGTGGGAAATAATGCAAGAGGAAGAAGAGGATGATAGTATATAGGTGGGGTTGCAATATTTTGAAGAACAAACGATTGATTGATGTTGCTTAATGGTTGCAGAAATGTGGGGGGGGGGGGTTGTTTGGCCAAACTTCAATAACTTTTTAAAAATTTATAAAGAGAAAATGAAACCATCACAATTCATCATTCTTGCAATATATTTCAAGCCATCATCCCTTCAGGCAGGTACCTACAGGTTAAGTGGTAGGATACATGATGAAAACAGCAATAAATATCAGAAAGTTCATCAGGTACGATCGATACTAACCAATGGGTCAATAAGAACGACAAAGACAACTGTGAAGAAGCTAATTGGAATTAATTATTCACCACTGGTAGAACTGGGCGAGGTCATTGAACGTTCAATGGTCTAATAGCAAATACCGGTCCAAGTACAATGTCTGATAGAAATTAAATAAGGACGATAGCAGAAGAATTAATCCGTAATTTTAAGTTTAAGTTGTAAGCGGAACTCAGTTGTGCTGTTTTGTAGGTGGTACCCTGGTGAATTGCTGATTATTATATTTGGAACTCTTCACCTACGTATGGAGAATAAAATCTTTACTGCAGCAAACATTCAAAATAAGAAATAGGAATTAATATCAGTCAAGCCTTCGACAGCACTAACAACATAGAAATGAATGTAATCCAACCAAAAGATGTGAAAAAATATCAACATGGCTTCAACATCAAAACAACATCCCTCCAAGATCAAATCAAAGCTATGTAGTCATGTGCATCTTGGTCTACACCCAAGCTGAAGCATGATAAGATGGCCATGAAACAGTCCGGTCAGAAAGAAAAATGTAAAACAAAACGAGAAATATGGTGGGGGACTAAGGACCCTCAGCGGTGAGTTTCAACCAGTTTTATGTGTACACAACCGTCACTCTTCCCATAATCTAGTTATTATTCAAAGTGTAAAAGGCTAAATAAGCGCTGGTTGAATTAAAAGGCAAATCAAAAACGACTTTAGTGATGGTGGAATCATTCCATTTATACCAACAATGCGTATTCCTTATGTAAGAAATGTAATGGCCACAGTTGATTGAAGAACCAATATGACAAATAATACCAAAAATATCATCATTGTGGTTATTATAAGATATATAATTAGAAACAACTACATTACTGCAGTTATTAGTAAGTCTACCAGAACTAATTGATTAAAATAGTTAATATTGTTGGAAAATTGTTATAAGTGATAAGTTTGTTTTGTTTAATCACCGAGTAAATATCGCTCAGAAATCACCAAAACAAAAACTCTTCAATAACATCGGAAATTTGATAATAACAAAAGCTAAAACCGAAACTAAAACTAGAGAGTTTTAGCTAAACAAAAATTATTTGGAAAAGAATTGTTATTAGCAATCTAAATTGCTTTAACTTCAATGACGTCATCAATATATGTATAAAACCCAAATGATATCAAAACCCTCTTGGAATTTTATTTGTATTATACAATATGGCTTAATTTGAAAAGCAATAGATGAAAACTCAATCTAAAAATAGCGGATTTACATTTCTGTTCGGCGTCCCAATTGTGACGTCATTGTGAACAAAGTTAATTTGTTGGAGCTGATGATGTCATTAAGAGTAGGCGTACAAAAATTCGTTCAGCTTTTCCGACATCGCGTGTCCTTTCAATGTTTCAGCTGTCACAGAGTGAATCTTTAAACCCCTTTTTATATTCAATATATCAAATAGGTAGGCAGATGTCTGATTGGGTAAAGATACCTGCTAATTTACCAGACAAAATATGGCGGCTGTTTTTTTTTAAATACAAAGCAAACTAGGTATTTTAATCATCTATGTACATATATCAACCCGTAGTTATTGATTTATTTTATTTCTACAATCAAAATTTCTAAGTAGTATAAAACTATAGTAATTATAATTGTGAGTTTTCAGGATTAAAAACACCTGATAAAATATGGCGACGTTCTATAAATTTTATTAAATTCTGGTTTCAATTTGGTTTTTGTGAGTATTCTTTTTTGCCTGGCTTTGTAGTCAGCGCTGTATTATGCCCAATTCCAGGTACCTACCTAGGTAGTTGATAAATTACTTGTTTTGTGTTTTTTAGTTTAGCTATTTCCTGTTTAGCGGTTTCAATTAGAGTCTGATCTCAAATTACCTTTCAGTACATTGCTAGTTTGA
This sequence comes from Parotoplana pacifica, assembly GCA_034780595.1. NCBI lineage: Eukaryota > Metazoa > Platyhelminthes > Proseriata > Otoplanidae > Parotoplana > Parotoplana pacifica. Next base: position 3,744 of record JAUYWI010065965.1, read on the forward strand.
TGCTCAATTGTCAGTTAAACCGCTAATGAGAATTTAGTTTTATATGTTAGATAGATAGACAGAGATTAACCACCATCTTGTGAACTCGGTATCTACTACCTACAGTATGTTTTTTACTTATTTAAAAGTACATACTTATCTGGGAACACCCCCTCCCCTCCCCCGAGGTCTTAAACCTACCAATCTTTATTGTTCGACAGTTTGAGGAAGTAATTTACGGAAAAAGTCAAATTCTGTAGAAGTAGCTATGTAGTGACAGCAATAATAACGTCTCTATTTGGTGGAACCAGAGAGAAAGAGTGAGAGAGAGAGAGGGCCTTCCTTCTATGTCATCCCATTTGCATCTAGCAAAACTCCATTTGCGAGCAGATTAAGAAATAATGGAGGCAAACGAAGGTAGATATACAATTTACATCCCCTTCAACGATAAAATGGTTCCTCACATTGCTATTTAGAAGGGAAAATCGCAGCTCTTGGCATTCATTTGTATACACCTACATCTATGTAGAAAGATTCTTCTATAGAAATTGATTGAATAATATAATAGAAATAAGTATTTGACTGGTTTTGTAGGGGATATGGCTTGATAAATGGATCAGTTTCGAGTTTGCATTGATTTTAAATTTTTAATGTTTTCGGGGATCTCTTACCAACCAACCGTCTCCGTAAATGATCTCTACCAAAAGCCGTAACATCATATAAAATGTAGGGCCCAATACACCACTCTGTGATGCTCCAAAGGGCCGTATATGTACGTATGTGGCGGCTACCTAAGGGAGGCAGCTATGAAGAGCGCGGGGCGCCAATGCACAAAATGGTGGTGGTGGTTCGTGTTCGGAACCAAACAGTCATTGAACTGCCTCTTCGGCTGACAATTTGAAACAGCCAGGCAACAGCATTGAGAAGAAGGAACATTGAATTGTTTGGTGGGTAGGTGACACAAGTCAACGACCTTTTTTGCACATCTTTTGGTTGGATTATATTCATTTCTATGATGTTAGTGCTGTCGAAGGCTTGACTGATTTTAATTTATTATTTTTTAATTTTGCATGTTTGCTGCAGAAAAGATGTCATCCTACTTATGCGTAGTGGCTAGCCGAGTTTTTGGCTTCATAGGAAAAAGTCGTATCGAAAAAGTCGCATCTTTAAATTGCCCGTAAGGAAACGGTCGTAATGCAATAGTCGACGTATTTAATCATAATTAAATTGTCTTACGGGAATGGTCGTATTTCCAAAAATAATTAGTAGTATTGATCTTGAATCGAATTATTTAAATACGATGATTTCATTACGATGAATTAAATACAATTTGTTAAATACCTATACGACTTTTTATTACCATTTTTTAAACAGGACTTTTTGTTACAATTTTTCCAACACGACTTTTTAGTGCATTTTTTAATACGACAAATTCAGTACGATTCGTGTAACGCGATAATGTTATTGATTTTGTTTGGAAAGTTCTGTTTCAAATGAATTATTGGAGAATATTCTATGTGGCAAATTATTTTACAGCACCCAAGTCTGTCAATTTGCTAAAGTTCACTAAATTTTGGTAATTGTATACGGCCTACCCCATGCACAGTTTGAAGTAAAACAATTTTCGGGTAATGTCCCATGGGACTCTGGGATTTGTTCACAGTTTCCTGAAATTGAACAAAGTTGTTTTCTGATTCTTAGTCGGATTTGACAACGTTTTTTGGGTGCATTTCAACGCAGGAAAATGTTTCGGAAACTCAATGATGATGATGATGGTGATGATGATGATGATGATGATGATGGTGATGATGATGATGATGATGATGATGATGGTGATGATGATGATGATGATGATGATGATGATGATGATGATGATGGTGATGATGATGATGATGATGATGATGATGATGATGATGATGATGATGATGATGATGATGCTGATGCTGATGGTGATGGTGATAATAATGAGGATGAGGATGATGATGATCGCTGATGATAATGATGATGGTGATGATGATGAGGATGAGGATGATGATGATGATGATAGTTGATGATAATTGTTGATTTTCAGCTGGTCTCTCAATTTTAATTGTTATGACGAATGGCTATTGAATCGCATTTTTCTGCACAGTTTAATTTCTCTCCGTTCTGATGCGCCTGGTTCACTACAATATTCTGGATTGTTCTATGGATGGACATTCGCTGCAACATTATTGAAACGTTTTCCTGAAGTTGACGTGACTACATGAAGGATATACTAAATGTAATGTTAAACATTGGAGCTTATTGTAATATTTAATATTTTGTGAAGGAATTAGATTGTAGAAGTAGCGATCAAGTTGTTAATTTTTGATACACAACATTTATAAATCAATTAGATAGCCCCCTTTGCATCTCGTAGAATCAAATGTCTCTCTCTAAATAGCAAAATTTGGTGCTTTTCTATCCAAGAAGGAAAGAACAAATTACTATTTCACGGAAGATTGTGTTTCATTAAACATATACAAAATTCTACGAAGTTTTAAATTAATTTTGTTTATAAAATAGACTATTGAGTACCAATTATTTTTTATCTAAACAGCTGAAATGGACAAAATGTTTTAAAAAATAACACTACCAATAAATATTATTTTAAAAACTTTACCATCTGAAATTCAGTAGTCCATAACTGACCCTCCCAGCAAGCAAACATTTCAATTCTTTCAAAAACAGAGCAATATAAAAAACTAGAGTTATTCCAGATCCAATAATTTTTCGGTATTGTGGCTGATAAATCAGTACTGATCCTTAACTAGCAGCCTTATGACGTCATCAAGTCGGCAAAGTTGACATATTCTAGCTTGCCTACTTCCCCAGGTATAATGAAGCTGCAATTAGGTATACTCAGTTTTCGAGTAAAAAAAACGTAATTTAGATTGGCACATTATTGAAAAAGTTATTGATTTAAAAACATTTCAGATCTTAATATAGAACATTTTTATCGATAAAGTAAGATTTCATTACCTTTTTGGTCCTGGCATCTGGAAGGCAACAATTCACTGAAGTTTAATCACAAAATTGGATCACAGATTTAAAAAAAGTTAGAATGTACCTAGTATGTTAAATTATTACATTCCAGGATTGCAATTATTGTACAAAGTGTTTTTTCCTAATTTTGCTAAGCTATAAAGAGCAATGTCAGAAAGTTTTTTAAATAATGCATAGAAATGTGATCAACAAACAACCGAGTATACATCCCTGCAAATGATTTGGTTATATCTTTAGGAGTTGGACTGTGGGAAATCACAATAGTGACGACCGTATTGCTCTTACCGGCGGATAACTTCAGAAACATCGCTGCATTTTATTACCTCAATGGAATGAATACACCCACCGAATTGTAAGACAGTTGGATGTACATTTGTGTTCAATAATGGGATTTGAAAGTTCGATTAATGGAAAAGAAAGGTATGTATTACTTATCCGGTGTTTTGAATATGTGATCGATCAATTATTTAAATGATAGAGAATAAAATCAATTAATTGTATTTTGCCAAGTATGAATGGTGTGTTCACAATTAAAGGTTTGTTTTATATGAAAAGAACGTTCATACATCTTGGATATACTTTTCCTATGTGAACCAATCCTTTATACATAACAAATCTCAAATTAAACCAAACTTTTATAAGTAAATAACTTTATTAAATGTGTTTCTCATATGTATAGGGGTTGCAAATTATTTCATTTATTATACAGTAACATGTATTATCAATGCATACATCAAATTTTAAATCTACGACTAATTACATCACTTGGTCTACGACAAAATATAAACGTGGCCTCCTTGACTGTAGATATATATTATCTACAGTCAAGGAGGCCACGTTTATGCTTCAAAAATGAGAAATTTGAACATAGCTTTTATCCATTAATCGATCAATATTTCAACTATGAACAGTAAAGCAAATCAACTCATCTATTTTGTATCTTCATTAACAAATTATAATCATTCGGCTACTCAAATGCATCTTTACTTGTCGAAAGTTGGGGCGAAGAAAATACAAAAGAATTTTTGGGAAAAAGTTTGAGTTAATTTTGAAAGAATGGAAGGTAAAGAGAGACAACTTCTGAAAGAGTTTGCCTAAGTGAAAGGATTCTTGAGGCCAATGGTGATTATGTTTAGAAGCACTATATCGACTATTAATATTGTTTATACTTTTAGATGCATGTCCATAAAGATATTATTGTTCAAAAGGCAATACAACTTTATAAAAAACGATTTTTTTGCAATTGTGAGTAGTTATTATTATTTTCTTTTCGAATATTTGTTTCAACAGTCTAAAAATGTGATTCTTAACAAACATATCGCTCCAAATAATTCTCTGACCACCACGATAAAATTATTAATATTGCCATTCAAAGGCAGAATGACCTAAGTCCAAATCAACCTGACATTTTTTTATAGATTCTGAGATAAACTGCAATGTAGTTCACTAGGGTGTGATTTTTCTAGCACTGTCTTGTATTGTATACAAATATTACATCACAAACGTAACGCGTATTACTAAAAATACAAGTAAATTTCGTAATTTTAATTTGCTGAAATATTTTCTATATTGGACTTACATCGTTATGTTTCTGAGCGGCAGAATAGGTGGTCGATTTTATTTAACATAAATCTGTTAAATATGTTGTGCAGTAATTAATATTGTCATGACAATCCTATCATTTTGTTTATAGACGCAGAGCAAACTGGTGGTACAGTAATTTCGGTCACTCCAATTTAAACGGCATTTCATTCAGTAGCGGACCTTCAACGTACTATGATGGCCTGGTCTGGTGCCAATGGAAGAATGGTGACAATCCTCTGTAAGCCTGTAGAAATTAAGATATCTTAGAAATAATGACTCGGAGACAGAAAAAAACAATTAAATTGTGAATACAGATTTTGATTGTTACATAAACTCAATGTATTTTAAATGTGAAATCAAAACAAGCATTTTATCAATCTATAACAACCCAGTTTGTGATGTGCTAATGTGATAATATTAATAACATGTGGTGGACTTACGAGAGAAACAATTGAACATAAATATGCCTGCAAATCAGTCAATTTGTGAAATAGCATTAGGTTTAGTTTAGTATGTAGTGGATCTATGTAGATGTCCACTAAAATAATTTAAACAAAACCAAACACTATGTACAGTTATTTAATTTTAAAAAGAAAAATCTCCAAAGAAACATGTCAGTTAGGCAAAACTCATTGAAATTTTGAACAGGCTATTTTACTTAATGACTTATTTTCACCAATTTCCTGTAATGCCTGGTTTCACCAAATGCCTGTAACTTATATACACCTAAACTTTTATAAATGTTATAATTATCTAATAGTTTCAATTTGTATTTGAAACTTTTTCACTCTTGTTATATTTTAGATATATTTAACTGGTATTTCATCGGATATTTACTTGGTACTTAATCTAAAATATATGTTTAAACCGTTGTTTGCACTAATTTATTGTTCTATTTTATAACTTCGACTAAATAAACTTGTATCAGCGCATTCCCTTTAATAATTAAATATTGATTTCCTATTTAAAAGTTAAACGGTTTCCATATTACCGGCCGCTAATCTGGGGCTGCAAAATCATTAGGACTTTGAATAATGAAAATATTAAAGACTATCCGGCTACTAACAACGAAGAGTAAAATTTTAGTTGCATTGTTTATTTCTTATCTACATTTGTATGAAATCCCGATTTAAATTGCCAAAAAATGTGTTACAAAAATTAATTTAATTTATAAAATCTAGATGTAATATGATTAAATTCGATTTTTGAAAGATTCATTTATTGGTTTCCTAGTACTCATGCTTTGTTAGTAGTATAATCCATTTCAATGAAATAATATTAAGTGTTGTACGACAATAAAATAATATTTATTGATTTAACTAGTAACACGAATTACAATAATCATTTAAAAGATGTAAAATATTTAATCCAAAACAAATATGTTGTGAAAACAACAGTGAAGCAACATTCATTGAAATCTTGCTGTTTGTTCGGACACGTTTTTAATTATTCAAATTCTTGGTGATATTTTGAACATTTTATTTTAATAGTACTTTAGGTACGCATCCTTAATTAAAGAAGTGAATAATGTTTTAGAAATAGGAATGGAATTATGGAGCAACCACAATAGCTCTTGTATTCCTACAAAATGCCTGAAATATGTGTGGTTTTATATACTTTAGGCAATTTAACATTTTGTGTTCGGCTTTGGATCTCTGGTTACACCCCAGTCATAAAAACCCAGAAATATTAAACAATAGGATGTTTATTTGTTTATATCAAATGCTATTAATTAATTATTCTATTGTTATTTAGCTTCCGAATTATTTTTTTAGTAAAAAGTACATTTTAAACCACCTTCATGAGAACAACCGATTCTAGTAAACAAATTAATATTTCTTAACTAGTTGGACAATATGTTAGATTTTTGTTTGAATTCCATCAATTATTTGGTCAATGTAGATAATTCTTTCGTATATTTTAGTGTGCTAAAATTGGAACTTGAGGCCAATTGATTTTGGTCCTGTAATTGGTCTGTTTTGGGCTGAATCAATCACTAAAATTGACTTTAAAAATTCTCAAAGTTTACAACAACCCATACAGTTTTTCTTTTGGACTTGAATTTATTATAATGATTCGTTTGGTTTCAATTAAGTAACAAGCAGAAATTTAAACTTATAGTATTTAAATATTGGTTATCCTGTGTCTTTAATTACTGTGTAAAAGTGCTATATTGGAGTTGATGAGCCAAGTCACACATTTTGCAACAAATTGAAAAATCAGAATGTTGCCCAGAACACATCGGCACCATTATATTTTTTTAAAAGATGTTGATGAATGTTTCCAAGTATCTTTTCTTTATGGTCGTGTATCTCAATTTGATCCAGCGATGGGAATTATTATGCCACCATCCCTGCTATCAATTACACGTAGTTAAAAACGTTACCCACCAAGAGCTAATGCAATATGTATCGTTTGATATCAATAAAACACTAAAAGGTGTCTCAACTTAAAGTATATAGTAAATAAAGAAAACATTTTTAGATACCAAAGTAAAAATAATTTGTTAGATACTAAATTTGTTGAAGCGTTATCCACCAAGAGCTAATACAATATGTATCCCATGATGTCAGCTTTTCTGATAACAATGAGAGGTGTGTCAACTGAAGGCAGGTGTTTGTATGTATCAGCAAAATGATGCCTGAGAAAATTTTAGATTGTTACATACCAAATTTATAAAAAAAGTATGGAATTGCAAATTAAGTTTAATCCGTAGAGAGTAATAAATAAATAAATAAATATTTTATTCTGAATTATAAGTTACAGAAAAGCTTACTAAAACCACTTACGTGATCTAGTTGGTCACCTTTGCTTATTAAAGTTCCATCGAGTCGTGGTCTGCTCCTGGTGTCAGACATGGTAGCTATTCTCCATTGCACCCTGCTCCGTGCTTCTCGTGTCATATCGCCGACCCCAACAGCTATTACGCTTTTGACATAATCAATCTACGTGCTTCTTGGTCCTCCACGCTTTCTTTTGCCATCCATACATCCCATACGTTCAAGTTTAAAACTATTAAATATTAAACATTATCAATTTTTTAATTAGTTTATAGGTAAGGGCGCACTATAAATCAATAATGTATAAAGGGCAGATTCATACAGAGCGCAGAGTGCAATTGAAAATACAGATACAAAAAGCAGTAAATCTGAAGGGATATATAAATTAGTTACAATTTTTTAATGTGGCTCGATAGTGAATATTGAAATTTGCCTAAAAACCGTATTTAATCAATTAAGTTATAATTAAAACAAAAAATATATAGAAAAAACCTCAAACCGTTATGTTAGCAGTAAAAGTAAAATAGAATCTAAAGAGATAAAAACTGTAGAAATAAATGCAAGTACACAAAAATCATTTCTGATGTCCATTGACTAATATCTGCTATTGCTTGTATTATATGGAGACATCATTGTTAACATATTCATTTGGTTGTAATTACAGTAACATTTTTGAATAAATATTAAAAGTTACTTATTTACAAATGCCATAAAAATATATGAAATAAGATTAGCCAAAAATGCCCTAAAGATGGTTAGCTGTCCCAAAACAAATTCCAAAAATCCTTAAAATAAATGAACTAAAATTTGGTTAGCAATGACAAGGAAGTAGGTATGGATTTTAAATAGATCTTATTAAATAACTAGGAATTTAGGCACACGAATAAGCACTAATTGAATTAAGAGGCAGATCAAAATCAATTTCTGATATGATGGAATCATTACATTTATACCAACAGTGCATATTCCTTATGTAAGAAATGTAATGGCCACGGTTGATTGAAGAACTAATATATTACCTTTAGTTTTTTTGGCTTTGCTGTTCTTTGCATGTAGTTTGTATTAAGTTTATCTATTTAATCTGATCTTCAATACAGCATTCTGTGATTTAATAATTTACATATCCGATGTTTTGCTTATCCGAAATATATGTACTTTGATCTGTTAATGAATGTGATATGTAGTATCTATAATTTAATCAAAAAAAGGAATAGCTTTTAGTTCCATTAAACATTTGTGCTGATTTTTTAAACTAAATATCATAATTAAACGAGATTTTCAACGCTATCAATTCCATTCAGGACCCTTAAATTGTACATTTGTTTTAAGACATACTGTACCTATTTATCTTTATATTCAATGCACCATGTTAGATAAAAACATACTGTAAGTACAAATAATTTTTCTTTGCAGAGAGTAAAGTAATCTATCAATTAATATTATTTTTTTATTAATATGACAGTTAGAAAGTTACGATGAACACAGTTACCACTAATTTTCTTGACAATATATATAAACACTTCATTTTTACAAAAATAAATTTAAATATACGGATTAAACGTTTTTATAAAATATAAAATATATATTATGTACTGAATGCTTAATTTATCTGTAATTTGCCTATTTATTGAAATATTACACGCTGAGATTAATTGATCTTCCTGTTTGTTTTTATGAACTTAATTTGTGTACCGCCTACTTTACAATATACAGTATATAATATTCTTTTAAGGACGGACCAAATGAGAATCTTGTTGGCTCAATCTAGCTTGCTATATCTATCTTATATGTTTTCTATTTCTATACAGTGAATTGCATTCTTGCTACGTTACTGTAAATCTTTTACAGTATGTAGTACCAACATGAAAAATTCGTGTTTTTTTACATAACTAATTATATTGATTGTTCTTTCATACTTCTTTGAAAACATTTGAATATAACTACTTTAATCGTTAAAAACCATCCTTATAAAAGCATCTATATACAATAGCCAATAAAATTATTTCTGAAATCTTGTATTTTACAAGAATTGAATTATGTATATTCGATACTTGTGATTAGCGCATATCAAATTATACCTAAACCAAAATAAGTTTTAATTTGGTATTTATTTTATTACATTTATTTTTAATATTGAAAGTCTTTGTACTATTCTACATATACACATACTTAGGAATATTTTGTTTATGGATTTTTTTTGTAAAGGAATTTAATACTATATTTAGCTAATTCATTTTCTATTTGAAATTTAATTTACATACGAATATTTGTATAACTTCACAGTCAGCTAATAACGTATTTATTTTGAAGTCAAAGTATCTAGTTGCTATCATATTAAGTAATACTTGGTGATATGTATAGCTTTACAGATATACTATTATTTTTATTTTTAAAATAATTTAACAGATCAATATTTTTATACCTATATTATGTGTGTTACTTAAAAAAACTGTTTTAAAAAAATATATATTGCATAATAATATTACATAATATGTTTTCTGTTGTTTATTGATACATTTTAGAATTGTAGTAATAACTTCTTTAATAGTTGATGTAAATCGTTCAGTAGACCATTTCAAAGTTAGGAAATAGCTATTGAAACAATTTTTGTCTCTAAGAATATTGATTATCTTTTTCACCAAAAAAATAATCAATATTTGTTTTTCTGATGATACTGAGTATCTAAGTAAATTTCAAAAAATAATTTTTCTGTCAATGAATAAATATTACAAGCTACTTGTATACCAAATAAAAGTGTATATTGCATTTTTTACTTGGAATTTGTAGGAAAAATATATATTTAAAGAGTAGGTATATAAATATATTTTTTTACAACACTTCAAAATATTTCAAATATTCTGTCATTCAAACGATAAAATTCATTCAAAATGTTGCCCATTCACAGCAATACACATCCAGACGTTTTGTCCAATTTCTAAATGAAGAAGTGAAATGTTAGGTGTCAATTTGCACAATTTCTTTCCGGATAGTGCTTTTCAGATCATCTGATGTTCTAAAATTATCTCCTGCAGTGAATACCCTGTCTTTTAAAAAGGACCATAAAAAGAAATCACAAACTGTCAGATCTGGCGAACGTGCTGACCATCCTATCGCGTCCCTTCGTCCAACCCATCTTCCTGGAAGATTATCATCCAAGGTTTGTCGCACATCTATTTGATAATGGGCTACTTCGCCATCTTGTTCAAATATCTCAGTATTACTGGTAAAATATAGAATAACCAAAGGTTTAATTACATTATTAAAATTTTTTCACCGTTCATTGTTTCTTCGCCCATCGTCCAATGAATTAACCCTCTACATCCTACAAAGGCCCAGACAATGACAGATCTTGTGATTGCTTTTTTGGGGGCAGGACGAATTGAGGATTCTTAATACTCTAATAATGAAGGTTATGTTTCAATAGTCTAGTCAGTATACCGTCACTACCAGTACTTTTGAATTTTAAATTAAATAAAAATTTTGCCCATATTTGCTTAACTTTAATTTCATTTTTAGTCCTAATTTTAATATGGTTTGAAGGATAAAATTGGCCTTGAAGATAAGCATCCTAACACTTCTGAATAAGGAGCTTATTTAAAGGTTTGATCCAAAGCTTATCTTTGTTGTTAAGTTTCATTTGATATTTTGAAAGCTTTCTAGAAGGTTTAAGTAATTTATAAAAGATATCACTTTTTAATTTGATATCATCATCTGAGCAGCAGTAGAGCTGAGACCAATTAATATGAGACTTCTTACGAGTTGGGCTTTTAATTATTTTTTTTAAATTATGGTGAGAATTTGTATATACAACCCTGGAAAAAAGTAACCGTACACCTATTTTAAAATACGTTTTTTAAAAACACTGTTCTCAAATATTCTTACAGGGTGTCCGCGGAATTTCTGTGATGAAATTCCCGGTTTTTCCAGAACTATTTGTTAAATTCCCAGTTAGAGAAATAATGCATTAATGAGTAAAAA
>JAUYWI010065976.1:0-26653 GCA_034780595.1 Parotoplana pacifica
AGACTTCAGATGTGTGCCGATGTAGATGGGGAGCAGTTTGAACAACATAAGACATGATTCTGCTGTATTAATAGACTCAATATTGTACTATGTACTATGATTATGTTTAATTTTTTCTGATTCATTATTTAAGCTAATAAAAATTTAATTATTCTATAAATCTTTTATTATTAAAAACCGGGCGTTACTTAAAATTCACCCTGTATATGACTCATATTTGGTATTTATATTAAACATTTTCATTATAAAACAATACTGGTTTTAAAATATTGATTTTTCTCCACAGGTTGCTACCTGAGAGCCAATCAAAAATTGTCGTTTTTATTTTTGTCATAATAAGGTTCCAACAGAGAATTTGTTTTAAATTGCGAAAAACAGACAATATTCTCCTTAGTAACTGTATAAAAGTTCATTAAAAATATTACTCCAATAAGAGCAAAGTTATGTGCAGCACCAAAAATAAAGTTAAGCCTATGAACATTTACGCAGGGAAGGCATTGTCCTGGAACAATTAGAAGTCTTCATTATTTGGGCTCTTATGTAGCAAATCTAGACGATGTGAAGTTAAAATCCACAACAGGGTCGATACAGGACGGGGCTAATTGATTGAAGTAGTAGGAGTGATAAAATTGTCCAATGTGGCTCATTAAAATGTATGATCAGACCAGTGCCGCTCTATGGGGATATAATAGCAAGGACTTAGCCTTTCTGTGTAGAACAGAGATGAGGACGTTCTTCTGGTGTGCTGGCATTTCACTGCTAGAATGAAGACAAAGTGGTGTCTGTGACATCAGGGACAAAGTTAAGGAGAATTATGTTGAGGTACTTTGGGCACATCTACAAAAGAGCCCCCAGTGAAGGAAAGTCACGGACAGCCAACTAAAAGGTCAAAGCAAACGAAGCCTACCACAAAACAGATGACATGATTGCATTGAAGTGGATATGAAGTCAGCAAGCCTCATGATGAAGGACACATTAGGCACATTGATGTGGAAAAGCAGGATACTAGCGACTGACCCCAAATATAGGAACATAATTGTCGTATGAAGAAAATTGATTATCCACCCCCCACCCCTATATTAATTATAGTAGAGTTCCCTAGTAAAAAACGAAAATCAATCAATCATATTTTGAATTTTTTTACAGTTTAGTGTTTCTAAGCACATACTGGACCTGCAAATAAAATTTGAAGTCTATTGGGAAAACTTTGATTTTTGGACCTGATGACGTCATCAACCCCTAGTTTGGCTCTCATATTGATTTAAAAATTCTAGCCCAAACCATCTATGGGGAGTATGAAATCTAAAAGTCGTAGGGACTTATGTCCCACTCTGTAAATGTATAGGATTTTTATATTATCGATTTGTTTGACACAAAGTTTCAACATTTTTGCGCCAATATCTTTAATCAAGTTGTTTTATAATTTGTTAAGCAAATATTACACAAATCACTAAAATTGTGGCCAATATTTTAATTACAACAACTTAGAAATCTAACCTATGAGTTTATACTCCCCGTGCATCAATTGGACTAAAATTTGGTTAAAAAATACGATGTAAAAATGTTATCTTAAAATTTAAAAAAATGTTAGAATAATTCTATATATTCCAAATGTATTACATATAAAGCTGCTCATTTGATCAAATATATTATTCAAAGAATGTGTATACTAAATGATACAGTGGTACACTATGAGTTACTGTAACCTCAAAGAAAAAAATTGAGGGGCAAGATCAGAGGGGAAAACCTTGAGCCCCAAACAGCTGTACCTTTGTGACCAATATGGTTCCAAACGTTTACTTTGTTAAAAGTGTTTCTAATACACAAGGTAGGTTTAAAAAAGTAGTAATTACTAACTTCTATGTTTGCTTCATCACCACTGGATTCATTCTTCATAACATTTGCACTTGAAATCATACCAACAGAACTATGCTTGATTTCAACAAGCTAAAACAATTAGTAAGAGGAAATTATCTTTTAGCAAACACTGTATGTAGTTAAATTTAATATACCTAATATAAACAGTAGGTCTATTTGATAGAGTTACTTACTTCATTCTCACAGGTGGAATCAGCAACTGCTTCCAACACCTCGACATTATTTTTCTTTATAGTAGTCTTCTCATGAAATGCAGTCTCATCTTCTGAACTAGACGAGGAAATCTCATCAGAAGGCGTACCTTTGATAATTTGTGTTAAACGCTTTTTAGACATAACTTCGAGATCCTCCAAACAAGCATCTTGAACCTCTTGTAAAGAATACCGATGAAGCACATCTGGAATTAAGGTGCGTAGCTTATGTCCTCGTAAACTACTAAACATTTGATGAATCAATTCTTTCCTGTCATCAATAAAGTCAACCAATGGGAACAAAGGCACAGCTATATCCGTATCTAATTCAGAATCTGTTGAATCATACTGAGTAGTTAAAATAGGATCAACATGTCGAACTTTTGCCAGAGGAACCTTTAGTTTCTTTGTTTTCTTGGTTTTCTCCGTTTTATGTCTTTTTTCCTTTCTTTTCATCATACAAAGTCTAAATTGAAAAATATGTATTTAAATTAACAAAATATTTATTTGAGCAATGATTTAGAAAATGCTGTTGTTAGGCTAACCATATCTGACAAATATACAATCAACCTTACAATCAAATTGGGGGGGGGGGGGGGGAATCTAACCTAAGTATAAAAAACATGTGTACAATAGATCTGGCTCAAATCTTCAGTAATTTCCAAATTTTTATTATATTATCATATTGTAGAGCTATCTTGTCAAATGACTGATGACATCACAATAAAAAGGCTTTTGAAGATTTTTGATAGCATATATTTTGTAGAGCATGTTCATGATGCATTGTAATAATTATTTAGAGACAGACACATCTCCTGTCACAAAATCAAGAACTGATTCAATTGTACAGTAAATTACAATTTTTATTTATATTTGTATGTAGGTAACAAAATAATATACACACAATTCTTTGATTCAGACAATTGAATATAGATCTGCCCCCTTTGTTTATTGGTGTTAAAACAACTTAAATAAGTTCTTGTTTTTGTTCAACATTATGCCTATAAAATTATCTGCTATCGACAGTCATTCTGTGAAAAGGATGAGCCCAGTAATTAGTCTTCTTAACAGGTCTTAGTGACAGAATGTCTAGTTTGTCCATGCACTCCAATAAACCAATGCAACCTCCTAGTTGACTGAAGTAGATTGGTTATTCATTTCATATAGCACTTTAGTGTATAATTCTCAATAGTTTTACTTTTTCAGTAAGTATCATCAATATGATTTTTTATAAGTATCAACACCTAATTATAAATAAATATTAATATTATGTATGTATATGAGAGGGGGAGGATAAAAATATATGCAAAATCAGTATTTACTTTCAGGTTCTTGAGACATGAAATTGAAACAATAATTCTGTGACATACAGCTGTTAACCTTGGGTGAGTTTATGATTGTGGATTAATACAGGTTGTTGGTGTTATTGTATATATTTAAAATAAGTGGAAAATATTCCAATTAAACTAAATTAGGTACCTACACAAATGTCAATTGAAGATACCAGTTTCTTTCCAAATTTAACTCCATTGGAGAACATGTCTTTTTAGTTCTAGTAAAATTATTCCACAGAATTTTTTATATTAGTAGAATACCAATTCTTTAAAAATACACTCCTGTTGTTACCATTTCTAGTCAATTTATTTCCATAGTTCTATTTATATCACTATGATTATTAAAAATAATAATAATTAGAGATCTTTAATAAATGGAAACAAAATTAAATAAAAATAATATCTTTAGCAACATATTTACAGTAGATTAAAAAATGCATATTTAGCAGGCCCAGTGGGATATTTGGCATTATAACCTTTAAACTGATTCACCTGTCAGATCTCCCACTAGCTCTGCTGAATATGCTGTGGAGATATTATGATCATTTTTTGTTAAAATGAATTTTTCCATTAATTTAAAAAAAATCTTCCACTGAATATCCTGCTGTAAATATGTTACTAAAAATAATTATCTTTATTTAATTTTGTTTCCATTTATTAAGATTTCTAATTATTATTTTTTATTTAAATAATAAACAGAGCAATATAAATAGAACTATAGAAATTAATAGACTAAAAATGGTAACAAATTAGGGGATATTTTCAAAGAATAGGTTTTATACTTAATCAAAAAAAAAAGTTCTTAAAATTAATGGAAACAAAAAACAAATATAATTGTCAAAAATGATTTTCAACAAATAACAATGCAAGTTAATTTGTGAAAAAACTTAACACAGCAATGACAGTAAAATATGTCTAATTTAAAAGATTGATTTTTTTCTTTCACCTCCAATGTATTAAATCCATTTTCTTTTAGAATAACCAAAATCCTCTTAATACACTCAATCTGATATTCTAAAACCTAAATCTGATATACTTGCACACTTCCAACCTTAGGCCTAACCAGTCCCTAATCCCAAATCACTTAATGTGACCCCACCCTAAACTAAAATCCATAAAAATCAATTCAAAATGATTACAAATATATTTTTATTGAACCCTAAACCTTAAACATGATGTACTTCCAAATGTAGGATAAAATCTTTACTGCAACAAACAAAATTTATAATATTAAATTCATTCAAGCCTTGACTTAGAAATGAATATAATCCAACTAGAAGATGTGCAAAAATATATTTGGCTTCAACATAAAAACAACATCTTCTAATTCGAACTTATGTACTTGCATACTTCAAAACCGTGCATACTTCAAAACCGAAACTGATATACTAAGGACTAAATCTAAATAAATTCTAAAAACTATTTCAAAACATCAAACTGAACATATCTTCTTTCAATGGCTTAAAACCAACTTTGAAATGAGTTTTTCCAAACCCCAGGAGAAAAGCCTTTAGAATATGATTTTTATACATCAAACAAATTATGTTTTGTTCAGATTAAAACTGGTTTTAAAAGCTATATAAGTTTTAAAACCAGTATTGAAACCTCAGGAAGTTTAGTTCTCAGTTTTAAGCCAAAACCTGATTGATTTCAAAGTTGGTTTTAAATTAAGTTTTGAGATGAATGACCTAAATTATCCTCATTTTTGGATGTATTTAAATGCACTCCTTGAAAAATAAGTAAACATATTTTAATGTTAAAATGATTGTACATTTTGTCTAACCAATAAAAGGTTAATTATATGAGCTTATTCCTATATTTCGACCAAATTATCATTTGCTCAAATTTTGAAGATTCAAATTTCTACAAATTTTAAAATGTCAAAAGGTCTTAAGACTAAAACCTAGAAAAGTTTTAGTCTTAAGTCAAACTTTGAGATCAACCAATAGAGGAAATTAATTATACATATTATTATTTAGCAGCATATTCAGTGGGAGATTTGGCAGGAGATTCAGTAACCTGGCTATAACACTTATCAAGCTACAAACATGTCACATGTCTCCCACTATGTGTGGTAGCATCTAAACCAAATCTCCCACCAAATCTCAAGCTGGGCTCATTTCATCTATTGAGATGTGTGACATGTTTGAGGCTTGGTTTAAGTGTTATAGCCTCTAAACTGGATCTTACACTGATTATACCACTAAATAATAATATATGAAATTATGTTCTTTTTTTATTAAAAAGTATTTTTTTATTTAGAGCAAATAAACATAATTTAAAAATCCAATTAACAAAATAATCATATATTTAACTACATGCATGCCTAAAAGAGTAGGTAAAATTGATTGTGGTTGACAACAGAGGCCTGGTCTCCTATCTTAAAAAGTGTCACAAATTTGACAAATAGACTTGAGTTGCTATGTGTCAAACAAAATTAGAGATCTGTGGAAGAAGAAAAATGGGAGACTTCAATAATGAATAGATTCTCCACTGTGGCAATAACCATCTGAATACAACATGGTATTGATTTGATTAGATTTGTGATCACTTGAGTTGGAATCTCTCATTCACACTCTGTTGAGGACACAACACTGCCATTGAGTGTACCTCCAGATGATCCAGAGGCTTTTGGATATAGCCCCACAGATTCCCAATTGGGTTGAGGTCTGGTGACTGCAGGGGCATGGATGTCCTGAAAGTAAATTTAGGCTTCATAAAATGCACTAAAAAACTATATTTAATTTTACTTGATTATCACCACATTTCCTATTTAAAAATATTTTTAAAGAAATATTTCAATAGGTCATTCTTGAAAAAAAAAAGATTTCCAATGGATTTTAGACCAAATAAAGAAAAACTATAAAATGCACTAAATTTTTGAAAGCAGTTGCTTTCTTAATCCAGGGCATTCACTTATTATATGTATGTGATTTTAGCCAAATTGTTTAAAAATAAATTAAGAAAAATAAATCAATTTACTGATTTTTTTGCCAATTCTTATGGATTATAGACCAAATTAAAAAAAAACAACTAAAAAATACACTACATTTTTGAAAGCAGGGCATTCACTCATTATGTGTATGTAATTTTAGCCATGTGATTGAGCCATTTTAAAATAAATTAAGAAAAATAGATCAACAGAAATCACCTTTTGAATAGAATTTAATAAGCAGAATATGTGTTAAGTAAATCAATTTCCATAGTTTAAACACTACAGACAGTTGCCCAAATTTCTATGGAAATTGAGTCCTATATCTATTCACTTAACACATGCATATATGGCTTTGTATACTGAATGTAATAAGTGATAAAAAGAAGATAATATTGGAAGATAATCTTATTCATAAACATAGAAGAGGGTGACCTCTTGCTTCAAAAATGTCAGCAGGGAATAATACTAGTGATGGCCAAGATTTATCTTTAATTGTTCATTCTG
Source organism: Parotoplana pacifica (assembly GCA_034780595.1). Lineage (NCBI taxonomy): Eukaryota > Metazoa > Platyhelminthes > Proseriata > Otoplanidae > Parotoplana > Parotoplana pacifica. Next base: position 6,843 of record JAUYWI010065976.1, read on the forward strand.
ATGGGGCAGTTATGCCTATGACAGGAGAAACACCAAATAATTCTCCTATGTTTACTACTGGTGGTTATGGTTGAGGTTTATCTCTATCCCCTCATTCAGCAGCATCAATTGTATCAAGAAATACTAGAGACTGCTCAGGGTAGTTGTCAATCCTCATCACTAGCAGTTCATGCTTTTGCAACATTGGACCAGGATTAACACATACATACAGCGAAAAAAAGCAATGGTTGAAAATGTATCTTGCCAACTTAGTCCTCAAGTAAAATAGCAAGTTTGTTCAGCCCTGTTAAAAGAAATAATTAGTCCTGCTGGAGATAAAGCAACTAATTTGTAAACAGTTGGAAAACCACTGCAGGGTTCTATTTGGTGCTATAATCCATAAGAAATGACAAAAATTAATATATTTTTCTTAATTTATTTTTAACTGGCTCAAATCAATTTGGCTAAAATTACATATACATAATGAGAGAATGTGCTGGATTAAGAAACTGCTTTCAAAAATTTAGTGCATTTTAGAGTTTCTGTATTTGGTCTAAAATACACTAGAAATGGCAAAGAATTGATAAATTGATTTTTGAGAATGGCCCAATTGAAATATTTTTAAATAGGTAATCAATTAAAATCAAATAGTTTTTAGTGTATTTTTATAAAACATAAGGACACCCATGGGGTCCAGGAAAGAATTTCAATACCATTGTTTTCAAAGAATTGCTGGGTTGTGACAACTTGTATTATCATGCTAAAACCTCTGATTGCATCTTTGCAGGTCAAGAAGAACCAGATGCTCCTGGAGGATCTGTTGATAGCCAGCTGCATTAAAGTTTTCAGTGATTCTTGCAATTGGATATGGACCAGTGAAGGTGAAAGCACCCCAAATATGCAGTTTGCCATTAGATGAATGCACTTTAGGGGATATGCTGGCATTGAAGGTCTGTGCCTCTTCTGCATCATACATATCACTGCTGCTGGCCAGTGAGCCTTCCACACTCCTCCACTGTCCAATCCTTTACATCTGCTAGTTATTTTAGACACCAACTGAAGAATCACAAAATGTATCCTAATGTTGTTTTAGACTTTTAACAAAACTATATAACAAACATATATATTTAATACATTAGCATTTGATTTTAACCAAGAAGAGTGATTATTTATGAAAAAACAATTAAAGAAATAAATTTATGTTCACTTTTTATGGCATATATTTTTTTAATATAAAAATGAATATTCTATATAAATATGTACTGTAATCATGATTAATGTGTTCTGTACCTTTATTATGACAAAAGTTAACATTATTTTAGTAACATTAATACCATAAAAAATAGAAATTTATCTATTTTTGATGTCTAGAAATTTATCTATTTTTGATGTCTAGAAATTACACAAATTAGTGTTGAGTCAGACCATCCACATATCCTAATGTCTCAAGACTCTAATTTAAATATAGTATTCAAATACTTAGGAATATTAGCTAGAATATGTAGCATGAATAACATATACTATCAAATATAATATATTTAAAGCATGATTTTTTTGGTATAAAAGAGTTTTTTATATATTCTCCAATTTGTAAAATGAAATCTTAATTAGAAAAATTCATTTAGAAAGTAATTAATTAAAACTATTTCTTTTCTATATTTAGCTATTCCATAATTATAATATTAGAAATTTAAAAAAACTTCTGGTTTCATTTGAAATATCTAAAAAATACTAAACTAATTTAGACATAATTTATATCAAATTCTTCATAATTGTAATATGAATTCAAATATATTAAAATAAGTTTTTAAAGTTATTAAAGTAAGTTTTTTAAAATTTCGAAATGATTTTTTTGAAAATAAACTTTGAAAAGTTTAGTTAACCTTTTCAATATATTTGAATTCAGATCGGAAATTTGAAGATTTAAAATAAAATATGTCTAAATTGGTTAAGTTTTTTATAAGATATCTTGAATGAAACTAGAAATTGAATTTTTAATTTTTTCAATGCTAAAATAAGAAATTGTCCAATATATTTCTAATTTATTTATCTGCTTAATTAATGTATTTGTGTTTACAAAGAACTGAGTATAATTAATTTTAATAAAACTTTTACTTATTAGAAATTTTACTCACTAGGACAGCAATCACATTTTCAGTTTTATTCATCTCTAAAGTCAAAATGTCCTGTAAATGAAGTGTAAGAAACAGTGGAATTGGTCACATATATACATACATACCTATTATAGTACATAAGTACTACAGAAGACCTCTAATTTTTTAAGGAAGTGACTATTTGCACATATGTATGTCAAATATTGTTTAATACCATACTTAGTCAAATGGCAGACATGTTGTTTAAAAATTGATTTTTTAAAAATTGATAAAAATAAAATTTAAAAAAAAGTTTAGGGTCAGTTTTTCCTTGATTGATGAATAAGTTATTTTAATGATGTTAGACTTAGTGTAGTAAAATAATAACTGACCAAGGATCTAAAAAACACCATCTGCCATGTGGCTGGTGATTGTTAAATGCCATATTTAGCCACACAGTGGACATTCTTTTGTAAACAACACATCCATGCATGTGGCTATTAGTTAGTATGATTTTAGCCATACAGCAGACCATATTTATAAGAGGGTCAGTTTTTTCTTGAGAATAAGTTATTTTACTACACTAATTTATCATTAAAATAACTTATTCAAGAAAAAACTAACCCTAAGTATTTTTTAAAAATTTTATTTAAAAAAACATGTTCACTGTGTGGCTAAGTAAGTACTGTGATAAATAAGTTATAATAATTATCTATTCAATATTTTCTGGTAGCGGATATTCGACCGTAAATCCGGTTGAATATCTAATTGGCTATTCGACCGTAAATACGCACAGCACACCCTATATATTCGAATTAATCTATTGCATTAAATAATTAATAATTGTCTCGACTTATATTAATAATGCAGAATGCGTCAAATGCTTGTATATACCTATACCTATATAGCCATCATATGGCGTTTTTTAAAATTTTGCCAAAGTATAGATTTAAAAAAAAATTCTTATTCCATTATTTAAATACATAGCACTATGCAATAAACACAGGTTTATACTAAAAAAATATGCCCTTTAAATTGATATATAACACTCACCATATGGTCAGCCAACTTTTAAAAAAAATTGATGAAATATGACCATTTACTAATCTACTCAGTGAAATCTTTTTTGTCAGTGTTTTTTTAACAAAATTTACACAACAGGATTTTAAACTGTCCAGAAATAGACCATTTGTAACTGAAAAAGTAAAAGCAAAGTTTATATACCAAATGACTACATTTTTCAGGCTTTCAAATGAACAATAGGACCCCATGTCATAAAATAATTATTATTGGTAAATTTTTCAATTAAAAATTAAAATATTTTTATATAGCAACCATTAAATGGATAATTTTGCTCACATCTATTTTCTTAGTTCAATAGAAAGTATATTTTCTCCTCTTTTAAATGATGTATGGTATGATAGTACCATTTATATCATGAACATTCACAAAGGCATCAAAGTTGTCTAAATATTGTAATAAACTATACATTTAAAACAAATATGTTTGGTTTTGCTTATATTCAATAATTCAAGCAGATCTATTAATTAGTGGCTATTTTGCTTTTATAAAATATATTATTAGTCTCATTGTCAAACATTGTTATATTGCCATTTAATGCCTAATTTTATCATAAAAATACTCCAGAAGCAACCACTACCAACATATCTGTACCATGACAATTTTTTATTTGCACCTAGCATGAAGCTCTATGTCAGCTATTATATCCACCTAGATGTTTAATGAGTATGACTTTTTCATAATGAAAATATAAGTATCAACTTTAATATCAATCTATGGTATTAATTCACATAGAAAAATTGTGTATTAAATTGGTATTACATGCTTCGTGTACTTGTTGGCATTCAGTAATCCAATTTCAAATGATGACCCACTGAAAATTATATACAAATCCCAGACACCATGAGTAAATTGGTTATCGCTATTAATATATTTTAATCATCAAATAATATTTTATCCAAAAGTAATAAACTATTGGCATTTACATAACAATTTCATAAATCAGAAAAAATATTGCATTAATGATACTTTTTATTTGGTTTATACAAAAAATATAACAAGACTTTGACAGTACTAACACCATAGAAATGAATATAATATAACCAAAAGATGTGAAAAAAAATCAGACTTAAACACAAAACAACTTCAAGATCAATTCAAAAGGCCTAGGTATAGGAATTGGATGCCCAGATGCTGCACATTAAAGGTACTACCTCTATCCTGAGCCCTATTCAAGCTTTTGTGTCTAGTGATAAATTTTGTAGGGCTGTTGTATTCATGTGGCTTAAATTCATGTTGATTAGGTGGGGTTAGCACATATTTTTGGAGATAAGGTAGGATCAGGCTTTCAATAGTTGTTGTCTGTAAGATGTACAGAGAGTCAGTTCTTTATTTGGAGGATATTGACCAGAAGTGGTTGAGTGGCATCACCAGAAGTGGTTGAGTGGCATCTCTAGACTTGGTTGAGTTGCATCACCAGAAGTGGTTGAGTGGTATCACCAGAACTGGTTGAGTGGTTGTCTACCTGAAGTACTGAAACTGGCTCTTCAGCTTCATGATCACCTGCTTCAATGAGATGACCTTCAACTCCTTCTTTCACAAAGCACATTCCTGTGTCACCTGTGAACACAACAATTTCAGATGCAGTACTGTTCATTTTAATTTCTGCCTTAACCTCAGCCTATCTACCTGCTCCTCTAACCTAAGGAATGGACCCTATCTATAGAATTTTTAAACTCACTGGAGACTTCCTTAATTGCCTGCTCCCTGCCTCGATTTTCTACCCCATCTTATTCCTCATCAAGCCTAGCCCTCTTACTTGGTTCACCACTACTCCCCACATGAGGCTGACAATGAGGAGGGGTAAACTCTTCCTACCTAAAAACATCCCATCTATAGAGTCTGCTGGGCTCATTATATTTATCATGGGTATGACCCTTATGAAATTTGATAGCCTTATCCTTCAATCACTTAAAACAATTGCACCAAGCACTAATATCCTTAAAAGTCTGAAGGACTTGACTAACACCCTGCTCCTTAACCAAATCTAATACAAAACCATTGGTATAAGCCATATTGAAATTTAAAAAAAACGTTTAATTAAAGTGGCAGTTAACAAAAATATGTATATAAATAAATACAAATAAGTAGAACAAAAATATGTATAATATAAATACAATATATATATTTTAATGTAACAGAACAAAAAACAGTAACAAACACAAAAAATAGCCAGAGAACAGAACACAGTAACAGAACTATAGTTAAATTGTGATAGGATAACTGACCATTTGCTGACTGAAAAGTGAAGAAAGTATTAGATTCAACTTATATAAAATATAAATATCATTTTCCAGATGAACATATAATACCAATGTTAATTTCCATACAAATAAGCAAAAAGTCTATGTCCATATAAAAAACATCAAGGAATATCAAATCTAGAGTAAATTTTACATACACTTAGATAAATTTGAGCAGAATTCTGTTTTATATTAACCTTTAAAAAATAATTTGGATAGGTATCTATTTTAAAAAATTACATGATTAATTTTAATATTAAAATCAAGCCATAGACAGCTTTTTGGGCATCTGATGAACTTGAAAGTTGTTTTTTTGAATTCTAGAGTAATACAGTGCTGCTAGTAGAGACATTATTTTATTTTTCAGGCTTAACAGTGGATAGAGCAATATCTTGTCATACAAATATTCCCAATTGTATTTGTTCTCCAGCAAATGAAGATTGTTGGTTTGGAAAATGGTTCAAAGGTCTTCAAAATATGGAAGGATACAAAAGTTTGAAGAAAAAAGTACATTGTATGAAGATCATTTCACTTCCTTTGAACCATATTCCAAGCCAACAATCTTCATTTACTGGAGAACAAATACATGTAGGAAAATCTGATGATTTCAAACTTTTGTATCCTTCTATTTTTTGAAGACTATTCCTTTGAACCATTTTCCAAACCAACAATCTTCATTTGCTGGAGAATTAATACATGTTGGAAATTCTGATGACCATTTGGGAATATTTGTACAAGGGAATCCATAGTTGCCTGCCGATTTTGGAAAATAAAAATTTAGTTTAATATCATTATAATACTCTATGGTTTTTGTTCTGTTAAAATCTCTGATTCTATGTACATAAATTTGTATTCTATGGTTTAAATAACTTCTATTTTTCAGTATAATATGCTCTATTAATTGATTATTGATTATTTGCAAGTAAGAATGAATTATCATGATAATTTTTACTCGAATGAAGAAGTTGCTAAACTTGTGTCATATGCTATTGCAACTGACTGTGAAAAAGGACATCATAGATTTCAAGAAGAGTTTGAGAAGGAACCACCACCAGCAAGAACTGTATGAGACTGGAAATCCCGATTTTTGGAAACATTAACTGTATTGCCAAAAACCAGATCTCACCAACAGGTAAGAGATGACAAAATTGGTGATGAAGTAAAAACATTAAATTCATGTTACCTACCTATTTTTGTACTCTGTTAAAATTTACATTAAATATATCATTTAACTAAATTTTTATTTTCCAAAATTGGCAGGCAATTCTGGAAAACCCTGTATGACAAGATATTGCTCTATCCACTGTTAAGCCTGAAAAGTAAAACAATGCCTCTACTAGCAGCACTGTATTACATACATTGGTTAATAGCATTGATGCCAAAGTGACTTGATGATATGGACCATGTTATTGATCAATTTTGACAAATTGCATTAATGCCAAGGTATTGGCTATTTTATTTGTTTTTGTCCAGGTAATCTGGCAGTGCTGTAACTTCTGTGAGTGGAGGTCTCAGGTAAATACATAACCAGATTTTGAGATAATTTAATGCTGCCCTCTGCAAAATTAAAGTTTGACTAGAGAAAAGTGACCTTTTCACAGTAATAATAATATGAGAGAAAATGAAAGTAACAATATTTATGAAATGATATTTTTAAAAAATCAGGGATGTCATTGCAAACTGAAAACAAAACATACTTTTGTGCTTCCACCTTCTCAAATTACCAATTTCCTCCTAAAGAAATCAGGGTTCCCCCGCATCAGGGAAAAATCAGGGAAAATTACAATATTGGCTAAAATCAGGGAATATGAAAATAGGAGTTAAAATCAGGGAAAAATCAGGGAATTTCATTATTTTTTGAAAAAATCAGGGAAAATCAGGGAATTTGATTCTAAAAAAAGCGGGGGAACCCTGTCCAAATTATTTTGTAAATCGAGACTGTCTTTAAAAAATTGAATACTTTAGAGACATCTTTGGCAGATCATCCAATGAGTGGAGGACAAATTCAGCTTAACTGAATGTCGAAATTTTGGGGGAAACATTAATATAGAGGCCAATAACGTCATCAGGTCCAAAAATTAAAGTGTGTCCGATTTGTAGGTAGGTCCATTGAGACTCAGTGTCATAAATCCATAAATATTGTTTTGAAAATGTTGATTATCGAATTTTGTGCAGAAAAACGATGTTTTTGGCCTAAACCGATTTTGGCCAAAAATATCAATTTTTTGTTGTTTTTTTAAAGACAGACTTTGTGATGGAAACATTTAGTACCTTCCGCTGTCATGATATGATGTCATCACTCAGTACGGATCGGTATAGAAGAATGTCAAGACTGTACTAGAGGGGTTTCCAAAATGTGTCGCCTTTGGATATTTATTTAGATCTAAAGGGTGAATATTTCTGTATCACTGCAACAGAAAGGAATGCAAAATGTCCGATAAGATTGTCTAAACATACGCGATGCTCTTGGACGGGCAGATCCCAGTGTCCTCATGACTGCAACCCTGACACTGTTGCGGTACTCCTTTGCCAGGCACTCAATGTATCGCCAAGACGGAGTATTAGCCCCCCCATTCTGTAACAAGATATCGTGTTGCACGTTTCCAGTGGGGGTTTTGAACAAAAAATAATCCTTTCTGATTTCACTTCCATAATGAATGGAAAATTGTAAGTGACTGAATTACTCTGCGAATTGACAGATATATTTGACATTTTAAAATGTCTCTGGATAAATCGATACAACTTTATGGTCCAGCACACAGAATAGTCATTTATTACTCTATGGTCCTGCATAATTATGAAGCATAGATCGATATTTGTACTTCGACTTGATTTGTGTCCAAACCCTGCTGTCTATGGATGTAATACCGGCCATAGAATGTTGATATCCAGAGCGACATTGTTTGGAAACCTCTGCATACCATGTACCCATAAGTTTTATCTATGATCGTGTTAGCTCGGTACTTAGAATATAAATTAGATACTTTTAATTGTTCTGTACCAAATATAATTGTGTATTATGCAATTCATTGTTATAATGAAGTTGAACATTTGTTTCTGCATTTGTGTTCTTGTTTCTTTTGGCTCCTGGAAGATGCCAATGCAATTCGGTGATTAGTGCCATTTAAATATTAAGTCTTAAAGTAAAACAAAAATAAATGGACAAATTAAAAATGACGAAAATCCATTAGGGATATTTAACGTGGATTTGTTTTAATGAAAATAATCAAAAGCACCAGACTAAGAAGCCAAAAATGGGGTCACCAGGTTCAAAGATTAAATGTTGTCCAAATGAAATTTGAATTTGCGACTATAACTAACAAAATAAGGATGTTTTTCTGACCAACTATCGTGCCTATTCTGTACAACGAACATCACGATGGACACATCGGATTTCTATGGCTTTTATAGACCAATTAGAGTGCACTCAGTCACTGGATTATTACATAGAGTTGTCATTACTAATATCTATGGTTCTGATATTGTATGGTGCTTGCTTTGAATAAAATATTTGTAGTTTCATTTTAACACTTTGTCATCCAGGTACTGACAAACGTCTCCGTTAAATGCATACAATATACGGATCTTAATATATTAGTTTTGATGACCAGAGTACATAAAATTTTATTAGAGATAATAAGTAGTTGTTTATGTTGTTTCTTTGAAAAGTAATTACATTTATTGAAGATAAATAAACAATTACGAAATAAGCTCTATGATTAATACGAAGCGGATATGCGCTGGCTATGTGCAAACACCAAGTTTATTTGTGCAGTCATAATTCTAGAAACAGTCGATCGAGCTATAAAATCAGATCGTAAAGCGCAGGAATGCCTTGAGATGAAACTTGCTACACAGATCTTTCTTTTCTTGTTAGGAAAATCAATCAAGGCCTATGACGTCATGAGGACAATTTTTGAAATTCGGTAGTTCATAGCAAAATGCTAGATTATGGAAGGCCGCATCAAGGAAATTTTCGGTAAATTTACTGATTTAATCTCGAAACATTCATTTCTTTCTTTGTTCTGGGATTACCACGATTTCCTTCATATCTTTGCAAGTTAGGTACCTGGATTTTCCTGAGATCTTGGACAGAAATCTTGGAATTGCATTGAGAATAATATTTGTCAAACAAAATTTTATTAAAGGGAAGAAAAGGTTTTAAAAATTAGAATGTTGAATATGTTTTCAGAATTATAGCTTTCAGTATTCTTTTGTGAACAATGAATTGTTTGAATTAATTTAGCAAAATTAGCGCTAGATAAATCTTTACTGGTCGTCATCGACCTAAAATAGCCACTAAGACGATTTTTGTGGCCATCTCTATACTCATATTCTGAAATTTTCCGAATTAAAAAAGAATTGAAGAGATTCTGACCGGGTTATGTAAATCCATTGGACAAAATTACAGCACTGTTATTTAGCTCAGCAATAAAATGTATTAGATAATGAATGATGAAGAACTATTACATATCTACAGGGCTAGTCAGAAGGCTTTAAACGATATCTGAGAAAGGGGAGGGGGAAAAAGGAAAGGGGGAGGCGTAGAAAGAAAGGAAAAAAGAAGGAAGTGGAATACACAATCATGTCAACAATAATATTTCTTTATAAGTTCCCTTTTTCCGTTTCCTGCTAAAATTGAAGAGCTGCGATAAGAAAACTGTTGTTATACTCTGTGCCATCTTTTTCATCAATGTTAAGCAAATTATTGCGTGAGGAATCTTGTTCCCATTGGCAATTTAGCAGGCTCTGAGGGAAAACTTATACCCCAGTGCAGTTGGATGACCTTGAGAAAGTCCTTTAATAAACAAAATTCTCCACAATCCAAACTATGCTTTGCATGCGCCATGCATTTTGAGTTCGATCAATTCCATCTGCTCTTCCTTTGAAGGATTATCAGAATTCAATTCATTAACTCGAAGTTTACAGTCATTTTTTCCCAATTAGACGGTAAAGAGTACCTACTATGAGGAAATTAAAATGTTAAAAACTTCTCAAGCATTTTGTAATAGCAAGCAGCCCATTTTTTTACAAATATGCATGATCAGATACAATTTAATAGCAACTCAGTGAACAGATCTCGTTAAAATCTTTTGAATACAGACTTTGTATCTATATACGTGTACATAAGTACCTACCTTATATGGTACTTATTAAAGTATATGCATGTGAATTAAAATATGCACTGATAGAATGTATTATTAAAGAAAACAAGACTACCATAACAACACCTATCAGGCAGACTGTATTCTAACACAATTATATGTGCATATATCTATAATATACGGTGAGATACCTACATGTTGTCTTGAAATAATGTTCATAATGCTGTGGTAGCACGGTAGCTTCTGTGTTTTATACCACGTTAATGAGTAATACCAAAAGAAAATAATTGTAAAACATGGCAAAAGAAAGAAGTAAATTTCTGGGGGAAAATTTGGTGGAAATTTTTACTTTTGAAAAAAGGGGGAGGGTCTATATTCAGACTTGTCCCCCCCCCCGAAAAATTATAGCTGCTCAGGTATGGTTAAGACTCTAAGCTAATTATGTTTAAAAAAAACTGAAACAAGTGAATTCGTATAGTTATGTGGAGCGATTAGCTGGGACTGAACCTCCTCCACGAACGGTGTTTGAGACGAGATTGAATACCGCTGAAAGTGAGTGCATCACGGGAGCGGAGTATAAATTTGCATAACAAGTCTGGAGCACGGTTGATTGTTGTAAAGGTTTATTTGTTGGATTATACCAGTTTCTATTTGAAAATTGATGTGCTTGGTCTAGCGGATGAGCGGATGTGTTTGAAAATTTTCACAGAGATGGTCTCTCTGCCCACGGTATGGACGCTGTGTTCTTATACTTTTATCCCGGCTTGGCTAGGGCCACTATGCTGAGCCGTTCACGGATTGAATTGGAACTAATTTCGGTCTATGATATGTTCTGTTTTTATGAGCAAAGTGTCCGTGGAGGTTTAACACAGGCTACAGCGCATTATGAGAGGCCAGACACCTTTATACTACAGAATTTGATATCAAACTATCTGTATCTGTTCGATGCAAATGAAGTCTACAGTTGGGCGATGACTCAACCACTGCCCTATGGAGGGGGGATTTAGCTGGATGTCGAAGTCGGAGTCGGAGTCGAAGTCGGAGTTAACAATTTCCTATGGATGATTTGTCCGCCTGACCGCATTCAGTTGGAGATGTGGGCTATACTCTACTGGCCGATTTGGATTTTCCAAGATGGGTACATGACACAGGAAATTACCAAAGTTGAAGACTTCTCGCTCACAATGCTGAAACGGTTCACAATCGATAAAAAAAATTATGGCTACCAGATAATTTATGTAGTGTATTATCGCGTTCTTCGCTTCTAAATAACGATGGGATTGAAGCTTAGAGCAGTAAAAGTTTCATAAAAATCATTGAATTCAATATTGAACAGCGGAAAAATTATTGTTGATAAAGATTAAATGTGAATTTAAAAAAAAGTCAAATAATGCTGTTTTTGGAAAGACAGGAACAGCAGAAAAAACATGGAAATTTCCGTTTAGAAACAGAATCTGAGCCTCAGATTGAATTAGTTGCCAAAAAGAATACTTACTAAAAGTTTTAATCATCTTTCAAGAGGATTTGGTGGACATTGTAAGTCAAAATTTCAGTTGAAGCATCCACTTTACGTTGGTCAATCGGTTCTCGACCTGTCCAAGATGTTGATGTCTGTATTTTTCTACACCATATGAATTTTAGAAATCGAAGTCATGATGAAGAAAAGGGGTATGACCTTATTCGACAACAAGCGATTTTGGACGGATGATGGAGGAAAGTCACTTTCGTTGGAACACGATTCAATTGATGGAATACAATCCGATTCTCATGAATTAGGGAAACAGATGTCTCAGGAAGTGTGGGAAGGATATTGAAACATGAGAGAATCGTCGACCACGGCAGTCTGCTCCCTATAAATATCCACAAGAGTTTCTGCAAAATATTTAATTTTTTTTTATTACTTAAGCCAGTGTGTATTTGTAGTTTTAGTGATAAAAAGTTGTACCTAGTCTAGTGTTTAGGTCTAACTCGTGATTTGAACCCATACATCATTTCAATTCAGTTTTCACACTAGACTGGATACAACTTAATCAATAGTTGGTGTATTTCTAATTTTATAGCGTAATGCAACTACAACTAGTGTTAAGAAATATATTTTTTCATAAGAAATTTTAACAACTAATTTGATATTTTTGATTGAGGGGTTTAGAGATGGAGCTCTTTAAATAAAACTATTGATCGGAAGACTGCTCTATTCCTAAATTACTATGAAACCGTTTTAACCTGTTTTTGATAGATACATTTATTCTCTACTATGAATTTTGATTGTGTAAATTTATGAACTGGTCTATGATATTGAGAATTTCGATTAGTTAACGCTAAGGACAGACTTGGCGACTTCTGATTCGCTTAAAAAGTAATGAAACTGGGAAACAAATATATCATCAAACGTTTAATTATAGTGATACATTTAACGCCAGAAAACCTAACAAAATTACAGATAATGCTGCTATAGGTCAAAAGTCAGAAACCTTTTAAAATAAAGGTATATCTATAAAGGAATATCTACATCATAGTCTATGATTTAATAAATCTCAAATCCAATTCACATCTATCATACTATGAGCATATAACTTTTGACAAGATGGATCGAAAAATTGTAGTTAAGTTTGATGAACAAGGTGATACTTCAATGCAAAATTAGGAAAATTCCATTCAGTTGTAAACCTACCTTAGTTAGTATGTAAAGATCAGAACAGCTCAGTGATAACATGCATGTAGTAAAGATGGAAAGAATGTCGCGCATCAGATCCTACCGAAGAAGACGTTATATTCTGGTGAGGACGACAATGGCAAACTACCTCAAGAAACGCTTGTTTCTAATTAAAAACACATCGCTAGCTGCTGTTCTTAAGCAGAACAAAGTGAGTTTTTTAAGAATAACGAACTTACAGTGGCTCCTCAGTTTCTACGTAAGCTTCAATAACTTCTGGATCTAGATCTGCCATTTGAACATGAGCAGACTCATGAAACACGTCCAGGTTATAGTCATCCACTGAATTAGAGGGACCATTCCTCCATGCAATACACACGCCGGTGACCACTTCATGAGGCTTGCCATTGAACCTAAAAATAAAATTAACAACAAATTTCTCTTCGTCGTCCTCCTAGAATATCATACTTCCCATGCATGGATTGCACGGAAATTTGGTACACCAGGTACCGTGGACAATTTTAAATTATAAAGAATAATTTTAAAAATCAATAAGGGGGTCGAGCTAGAGGCCGGTGACATCGTCAGTTCAAAAATTAAAGTTTGTCCGATTTACTTCAAATTTGGTGTGTAGATTCACTAGGCATACAAATCCATAAATTTTTTGAAAGGATTATCGATTGCAAAAAATGATATTTTTGGCAAATAAGTTTAACTGGATCTATAATTCAAATGAAATATCCTATCTTGCTCAAATTTGAGATTTAGAATTAGGAACCAACAGAAGTCAGTACCTTGAATTTTAGGTTAATTGGATAAACAAGCAAAATACGATTTTTGTGAGATAGTAATTAAACATTGTCATTTCATTGGTCAGTTGCGTATGTCAAAATTTTGTACCAAAATAATTAAAATGGGGAAACACTCATTATTACAATAGTAATTAGTTTTTACATAAATACATTAGAAATAAATAAAAAAAACTCACATGGAAAGCATTCTAACAGCATCAGGCTTATCTTTTGGTTTGCCAAATATTTTATTATCATAAACAACTACAGTATCTGCTCCAATTACAATATCTGCAGCTTTCTACAAAAAAAGTTTTAATATTTTTTTCTATACTTCATTGGTATACATCAAAATCTATTCTTCAGATATTATATCAAATAATAATAATTTGATATCAAAAGAAATAGCAAATCAAATGTAGGCAGTATTGACTTCTTATTCCCCAGAGTGCATAGTCAAGTTCGCTTTTGTACCAACCAAATTAGTTGTGAGAAAAATAAAGTTAAAACACATATTCTTTTGTAAAGAACACCGGTTGTGTGGTTGGACATCGATCTCTCAATCCAGACTATGTACTCTGGGAAATAGTAATGAAATTAGACACTTATTCACACAGGAGAGGGTAACAAAATAAGTTGGGCGCGATTGACTCAGAACTCAATTTTGAGTCGATTAAGCCTAACTTTTTTTTATTCTTCAAATTTAGTAGCATTTTGGCTCTTTCTTTTTCTTTATATAGGATTTATGTTGGACTAAAGTTTGATTTATTTTAGATTATTTGTATTAGTTGCAGATGGTGTTGGACCTTGTTTAGCAATTGCCAGGTTCCCTGACTACAAAATTTATTTCGATGTATTCTTTTTTTCGTTTTGAACTATTTTTTACTTATTTTGAAGGTATTTCCCATTTTTGAACCAACTTTGTGTACTGTTGTGGATACTTATTATATAATGGGTAAGTTAATATTTTGTTACGGCTTTTCTATTGTAAACAAACACAAATTTGCATTGATGTGGAGGGCCAACATTCCCAAATATGAAATTGGAATGGTGGCCGTCAGAATGGGAATAAAAACGGAATTTCACACCTTCCAAAAAGCATAAGCAAGTTGCATTGGACGATCCTGATGATTGGTCGCGGTTTTCCCATTGCATAAGTCATTTGACCATTGTAGATTTGGAATACCAATAGAAGTAGATAAGTAGATGGATAGTTCTATTACTAGTCTCGTCCGCCCGTTTCAATTATTTCGAACAGAGCTGATATGTCCGAGGCTGGGCTCTCCAAATCGTTTCCTGGGCTGCTTCATGAGTTTCCAAGTGAGGACGTGACATTAACCGACCAGCGTGGACAGGCTAAGGCGCTCAAAGACCAGCAATGGCCTAATGACTTGTGCACCGAAAACAGTGCTCTGTATTATGATCACTACAGTAAATTATTTGCTCAAACAAAAGATCTCAGCGCCAGCTTCATGGCGTTCTTTGTGCCCTCATATGACGAACATCTAAAGTATAACCGGTTTATGTTTAATAATAATATGTGATTATATCTGTACAGTATGTTGGTATATTCCAAAACAATGTAAATTTGTATATATTAATGTATCTTCTACTGGTTATCTTTCATCAATATCAATTTGAGTTATTTATAGTATATGAGCTTTTTATTGTATGTTTCTTCAGCTATGAATACTCCACCAATTCAAACAAACCATTATTCTTAAAGTAGCGGAAACCTGTAAAAGTCATATTTGAGAAAGGTGTACAAGATATTTTGGTGAGGAAGATATGTTTGTCGACCAAATGTTTTTATACATGTTAGACCCATCATTTATAGACTCATTAATCATTAAGTTCTTCCGAAATACCCGTTAACTAAAGTGAAATATGTATGGTTTGAACCGGCTGGTGCCATGAATAGTATAATTTCAGACACCGATGGAACAGTTGATGGGAGGGACATGTTGATAGCCACTATCAAAGTACGCTGATAGAATTCAATCGCCAAATAATGAGTTTCACTAATGCCGAATCCAGTTTTGTGGTTCGTTCAATTGACAACTTGCTGATCAATATTGCTCACTATGAAATAAATGCGAGTGGATTTAGTCATGCGACTCTCAGTCTACCAACACAATTGGCATCAAAGTCGGTTATTAGACCCTCGCGTACAGGTGCCAACCTTCCCTTCCCTTTTAGACTGACACTTGGACACCATCTCCAAAGATCTTGGAAGCAAACACCCATGGGAACTTTTATTTGCTGGAGATCTCGCTATTATTGAAAAACATAGAGAGAAATTGATAAGAAGGCTAAATGTATGGGACAATATTCTTAAAGCGAACGGTTTAAAGATCAACATAAACAAGACAGTGCATCTCTCCAAGAAACAGTACACCAATGGTAATCAACAGCAGACCCATCACATCAGTTGAAAAATTCAAATACCTGGGTTCTATTGTAAATGAAGAACCCAAAATCTAAGAAGATATTAGAAACAGGATCCAAGCAGCCTGGTCAGTATAAGAGAAAACTTTCAGGTGTCATGTCTGATCCAAAATACACAGAAACCAAAATACCAAACTCTATAAGGTCAGACCTGCCATGCTATATGGTGTAGAATGCTTGGCCACAACTAATGCTGCAGAAAACAAATTGAGAACAACAGAAATGAAATTCCCAAAATTCATTCCTCGTATCTCTATGCTAGAACGAGGACTACGTGAATACCAGGACGCTTCTTACCGGAAACAGTGACGCTTTTACTAAAGGGCTGAAATTTGCAATTTTTCAAAAATATAATTCTTTCAAAAATTTTCGCATTTTCGTTATAAAAGGTAATTATAGTTTACTGTTATACTTATTTGTGTAATTCATTTATTAGTTTATAGTGCTGTTGTCTATAATAAATAATACAACTTTAATTAATATATGTTAAACCATATTTCAAAAATGTCAATAGATACAGGAAATTTGGTTAGTTTTTAGATATAATATTTGTTCCTTGCTTGCCTTCTAAATATACATCAAATGACGATCATCCACCGAACCAATTAGCCTTAATTAATCCACTAGATGTGTCAGCAATATATTTGCTAACACATTACATTCAATTAGGTGTATTTAAAAATGTTAAAAAAATATGTTGAAAGTGTTCACCATACCCTATTCTGCCATATTTGGAATACTTAGCAACTTGTTAACAACACATATAATAAACAAGACATTATGTACAATTATCTTGTAGATATTAAATTTATTATTGTGATACCATTAGATTTAGAATACTAATATGGAATACCAGTTTTTTCAGTGAGGTACCAATAATTTTAATTAGATATTAACAGGATATTAGAAGAAATAAATCTAAATACAGCCCTGTAGTTAGGTGTTTTTTTCTAGTGTATACATCACTTAAACATGCATAATTTATAATCATATATATATATATAAGTTTAGGACTGGTTGTCCTGATATGGGCCTGGGCCAACCAGTTGGGGACATCAGCAGTGTCCATAACTTGCTGACCAGTCCTAAACTTGTCAACCAGCTGGGACAGTGAACATATTTCTTTCTTATGGGCAACTGATGAATGCTTAATCAAATTGCTTACTATGGCAAATATATCTTGCTCAATTAGTCATACTTACAAATAAATTTGGTATAATAAAACAGGTAATATTTTAAAATTATATAAGGAATGTTTGAATGTGTCTTATTTGAATTTGATAAAAAATTTGATTATAGTGATTTTATATTATTTCAATGCCCAGTTACAGATAATGAAAAGTCTGTGACTGGGTCAACTATGGTAAAATATAGAAATTGTTGGGAAGTGTACAAGCCAACCAGTCACTTGTGTAAAACATGATAATATCAATTATACTCCTTTGTTCAAGTTGCCTTATTGTCATAGATATATATAATATTTATAGTCAGTTTTAAGCTATTTATTTGAAACCAAGATTATTTTGATCTGATTTTAAATATACTTAAGATTTGTTTATGCTAGGTGAATCAATTTAGAAGTATAACTAATTGAGTGAAATATATTTGCCAAGGTAAGCAAATTTGATTAATACTTAGTTGCATATAATAAGCAAATATGTTCACTGTCCCCCAGCTGGTTGGCTCAGCCTTAGACTAGACTGACCAGTCCCAAACTTTTAAATGTCCCTAATTAGTCACTAACATTTATACCTATCCAGTATAATAGAATAACTATACTAATAATCTACATTTAAATATCTCTTAGACAATCATTCCAGATTTTAAATATAAACAATATATTGGTGGGAGAGCAAACAAAAATGTAAATTTTATTTGTCAATTTTTTGTTGTTAAAAAAATACTTTTGATGAATACAATTTTACTCTATTTGTCAGGGATCAATTTCAAACCCTCACATTTTGGATTAGGGGCCAAAACATCAATTGAAAATCTTCAGACTTAGTGTTTGACTGGAACCCTAGGAGTTTTGGATTAGGAGTCTGTGAAAAGTAGTACAAGTGTTAATTGGCTAGGGATCAATAAACCCCCCTTGGATTTAGGATTAGGGGAACAAAAATTGGTTTCAAATACTTGGACTAAGGGTTGGAAGCAATAAAAATCAATTGACAACAGTCAGAAATCATTTTTGACAAATAAAAATATATTTGTTTGTCCAAAATGAGATCAACAAGTCAGAAATTCATTTTTAACAAATAAAAATAGTGGTGACCAAAAAAAATCACCCATTTAATGGGCCCTTTTTGGGACAAAGTCCAAGGCTGGATAATTGTTTTTTCCCTAAATATCCCTGTGAAAATGTATATTGTTTTATAATTAATATATATTAATTTGCCTGTATTATATAATTGTTATTCTTTTTTGTCCAGATTTTTTACAGGAATTTTCTCTGAATTTTTAGGTGTATTTTTCAAATATGTTTGGTATACAGTGCATAGAAACTAAATATTTTTTAAAACTTGGTGCATTGTACTACTTCCTAAGGAATCATGGTATATAGTGTTTAACTTACCATCAATTTTCAATTTTAATGCACTTCTTCATATATATGAAAATTTCAAATCATATTTTTTTTAGAGTAATATTCCTTAATATAATACTTGTTGGATTCCTTTTTGCCACATGTTTCTTCAATACTACCCATGCATTCTCTATGGGGTTGAGGTTGGGTGAAGACCCAGGCCATAGAGATAAAACACTGAATGGTTGGGTATTAAACCATTGCATCACAATCCTTGCTGTATGACAGGGAGCCCTGTCTTTTTGGAATATATTAATTTGATGCAAAGTCATCCACTGTGGCAGGTTATCTTGCAAAAGTTTGAGGTAATTCTGACATCTCATTGTCATATTTACAGGGAGCATAAAAAGGCTACCCTATCCAGATGCAGCAATACTGCCCCTAATCATTACATTGGGAGGATTTTTAGTGGTGGGAATAATATATTTTGGGTCATTCCATTGCTCAACTTATATAAGTTGTGTATAATAAATTATTTATTGCCTGAATATCTAATACTTTCAATATATATATACAATTCAATTGGTCTCAGTGATTTGTTAATGATTCTAGCATATATTAGAACCTTGAATTTGTTATTCATTTTATCCTTTGTTTATAAGCTGAATTCATTAATAATTCCAGCATTCATTTAAATGATCAATTAGTTAAGAAGAAGCATTCATTAGAATTCTAAATTTGTTAATAATTCTAGCATTTATTAGATTCTTTAATTCATTATTCATATTATCCTTGATTTAAAATCTGAATTTATTAGAATGCTAAATTTGTTAATAATTCCAGCATTCATTGATATTTGTATTTAATGTTTTTATTTTAACTTTAATATATTATATAT
>JAUYWI010065977.1:0-15090 GCA_034780595.1 Parotoplana pacifica
GGTATATATTGATCTTTATCAGTAACAAATGTGTCTATTATGATCAAAGCTAAATATCAATATTATGTGCTTTATTTTATTGTCAGGCTTTGTGGGTATCCTCCATTCTACAGTCAACATGGACAGCCTATTTCACCGGGTATGAAACAAAAAATACGTAATGGTCAGTACACCTTCCCTCCTGCAGAATGGGCAAATGTTTCCGATCATGGTGAGTTGGTTTTCTAAAATTTAATTTATAGGACAATATTCTGGGGGGGGGCGACAAGGCACTAATAAAAACAAAGTCAATGGGTGGTATGCAGATCTATATAATACATGCAGCTACGTACTAGCTATTAAGATGTAGTATGTGATGAGTATTCTGATGCAGAAGCAATAGTTCTAGTGTGTAATAGGCTATTAATTACCTATTTAGTACTCTTAGAAGGACTGTCAGGCCAAGGTCAACTGACGAGATCATACAAGGCAAATTTCTGTGGTCTGTTTTTGCTTTGTCGAATTCAGGAATTGGGATTAAAACTGGATCGTGCAAAGTAGCTTTTTTTGAATTTGTTGTTAGACGCACTCAACAAATATTATGGCCTCTACGAGCAGAATCACGAGAAGTGTCTTGCTGCTGAGAATTAAGACACAAAAAGCAAAGGTATTCTTGAGCATCAAGCAGCTCTGCATAAAATGTGTGAATGTTTCGTTCGCACATGGTACCGGTCAAACGACTGAATGTAAATTTTCCAGACAAATGCAGCACTTTTCTCTGAATCCGGTAGCTGCATTAACTACATCTTTGGCGACAAGACCATCTATGCGCTTATAAAGAACATGAATGAGGGGTGTTGCGTAATAAGCTGTATACCCAAAGACAGACACTTGTGTATTAGTGATTAAAGTGCACTAATTTTCGTATTAAGCTTAATAAGCTTAACACCCAAATTTGGTGCAATTCAGCTTATTGGGCACGACCAATGATACATTAGTACAAAGCACAATTATAATCAAATAAAAAAACTGCCAATCAAGATTATATGTATGCATAACAATCGGCATATTCAAAAAGAAATATCAAGGTTTGTTTCATTAAAATATTAACTAATTTTAGACCATTTTCCAACTTTTTGAATAGGTAGCCTTATTTTTTATACAACAATATTCTCTCAAATAATTACTAAACAATAACAAAAAAGTTTGAAAATAAAACTACTAAGTAGCTATACCTTACAATAAATAAAAGAAAAATACAGAAAATGAAACTACATTTTTGGTAGAACAATTAATGCTCTCCTCATTTTAGCCAATGACGTATTAAATGTTACTTTATCATTTTTATTATCGTCGGATAGCTTCGAATCTTCGGAGATTTCTTTTGTGCTTTTGACATTTTTTGCTTTTAATTATAGAGTTTTCTTTTTTTGTATTTTTTAAATAATCTTTTTCTAGCAGCTTACTTTTGTTTTTTATGTCTCAATTTCTGAATTTTTATCTAGTATAGTTTCATATACATACTTCTTTCAATTTTTTTACCTGTTTTATATATATTATCTGATTTTCTAGTCAATCATTTGACATCGCTTTCTAAATTTGATTTTGCTTGCCTTTTGACTTTGTTCTTACGCTAATTTTACTAATTCTTGATTTAGAAAATTGTTAATGTTCTTTAATTTAATTAGTAAATCGTAAATTTTTGAGAACTAAGGCAGATAATTCAAAATGTTTCATTCCACATGTTATACATTGTTTTGCAATTTGCAGCCATGGATTTGTAGTATTTGGTTTATTTCCTGATTCACCACTCATATTTGATTCTAAATTGCTTCTATATTTAAAGGCTTACATTTAGTAATATCCATATTTTCTATTGTCCAAATTAAAAGTGGCACATAATCCGATTTCCATTCATTTAATTCCAAATCTCTTATTTTTTATCGCATTTTGATTTCTATTTAGAAAATACATTTTATGTTTCTTACTTAAATACTTTAATGCATTCGTGAACTTCATATAGTCCTCGTCTGATCGTGAACCTATTGTTAGGTCGTACCTACTAAGGTATAGATAATTTTAAAAATCAATTTTTGACATTCCTTCGAGTGGATAAAAATGATTATAAATTGATCTAAAAACAACAATGTAGGTTTGATAGGGAATCTCGATAAGGGATAGTCAGGACCAGCTGAGAAAGCATGAATCTGTTTTGTCAATCACTGTCGACAACTTGGACATTGATATGGCCCTTATCCGGTGATTGAGCAATCATAGATCATTTTTTAAATCGATTTTTGATTGATTAAACATATTGTGTTATCGATTTCTTATCTGACTACATAATAATATTCAGTGTGATTGACCAATCAAATTCAATATTTTTAATTTATCCAAAAAATGATTAACAGTCAATATATAATCTATAAAATCCATAAATAAAAGCAATAATCAATAAAATAAGCTACAAACCAATTCTTTCCCTCATCAAAAATATAATATTAGTCCATATATTAGTCCATTGTAATCTACTTGTTTAGCAAGAGTTATTTTATAGTTCACCATTTTACAGTTTTCTACAAAGAGATTGATTGCAATAAATTTCATGATTGAGCGATTTCGTATATCTATTTTTCTAAAAGAAATATCAGTAGGAAAAAGAAGGTGAGAACGATTAAACAAAGAATTCACTGAATAAGAATACACAGTAAAAGTTTAATTTGAACTAAACCTACCTACCTAACTACCAAAATTGGATAGATACGTAGTGATGTGCTAATTTTGGTATTTTGTTTTGACTAATTCATTTTTTAAATAAAATTTTGCATTCCACCCTTTTGAATTGTATGTTGTAATAATAAAATGCTATACTATGCTATGAAGTTCAGAATCTATTATTCAAATACGAATTTTATTTAATCTTAAAATAAATAATGTCAGAGTCAGCATGAAAAAATAATGAATTAATTCAGTTTATGAAAATTGTTTTTATAATTTCGAAATATCGTTACAAATCCTAACCTAATTATATATATTATGTATATTATGAAAAAATTAATCTGCATCGATTCTTCTATTCATTGTATTTTTAAAATTATGTTTAGAAAATGGCTCTCAAATTGAAGTCTATACAAAAATGTAAATAACTGTTGATCACTTTTATACTCCGGGAGAATTTATTTGATCAACTTTGATTTTTTCAGGAGCCCATCACGAGTTAGACCAAAATCAATTTTGCTCCCAATGATCTCCATAAGAGATGCCAAATTAATAACAGTCTATTGATTGTATCGTTCACAAATTATTTGCGACAATCCATCATACTCTGGAAAAAAAGATGTAAAATGGCCAAAAGGTGTAAAATGATATCACCCTACAGTATAAAATGGGTAGAAAAAGATGTAAAATGAGATCCACCAGCACATCTTTTAAGATGTTAAAAAGGCTGTAGAAAAGGTGTAACCACAACCAGAATTGTAAAATGTTGGAATTCGAAATAGTGACATTCGAATTGGAAAAATAATGATAGTATGTTATTTATATAAATATTATAATACAATACTACTTGCAAGTAATGTTGTAAATATTTAATTATTTTTTACTAAAATGACGCAGACATTCTATTAAAAACAATTCTTATAAACAAATACTCTCCTCATACAAAATATGAGGAAAAAGTCAGCGTCAAAGGGTTACCACACATATATACACCTTTTGCACTCAATCAATATACAAATTGTCATGATATCCAACGACACATATCATTGAGCTACATAATGTAAACATTTTTTGCACAAGGATCTAAATTAATAATAATCTTTATCTAATTGAAGCAATTTTGTTAAAATAAATAGATGTAAATGATAGTCAATTATGTACAAAGTTCTATAATTTTAATATAATTTCATTATAAGTAGAATGTATATATGGTGTTGTATGTATGCATATATTTTGTGTAGATGCACATTTATTTGGACATGCGGTACTAGATTAATACTCGATTTACACAATACATATAATAAGGCAGACATGGTAATTAAAGTTAAACGGTCACAACATTATAATATTGCTGTTGATTGGCAATAGATAGAGCAGTTAATTGGAACATATTAAGCACATCTGGGATATCATGCTAATTTTCATATTTAAATATAACAAAACGACAAGGTTTTAATTATATTTTAATGTATCGATCAATTAATATTAAAATATTAGATTTCTTTAAATTAGCGTCAGTTAGAAAACATTAATGTCAATGTTAAGGTAAGTACCTACACAGAATTTGTACTATCTAGAATCACACAAAAAATGATACGTGTTGGAGGACACGTTTCCATTTCAATAGATATCTCTAATAACTGAATTACAATTTACTCAGAAGTGCTAGGTTTAAAATGTACATAATAAAGTATATTTAGAAAATGTAAAGCAATTTGTGCACTTCTAAGGTACTACAAGTTTCCAATTTTGAACATAAATGTATATAAGTTTATAAATCTAATTGAAATAATTTATATCTCTAAAACTTTTAAACTATCAGGATAGACTACAAGTCATATTAGTGATTTGTAAGCTCACCTAAAGTAGTGCACCAATTTCTATCAGGTATATGTGCTAAGTAATTAAATGTAGTTAGTCAATTAAGTCACAGATAAATGTAGTTTAAAAAATTACAAAAATGAAATAACATATTTTGTCAAGTAATTAACCTTTTATTGATCGACGTGATGCAGTTAACTAAACTGTTACACTATAAATAGTCTACTAAATGTCAATGATTGCTAATTCATTGATGAACCTTAGCCAGTGTGCTCAATAAAATCATAAATATTTCTCAAAAATTTTAACAGCAACTAAATTGATGTACCTAATAAATTTGTAACAAATTCTCATTTAATATCATATTTTTATGCCACTGATTTTTATTATTAAGTCCTTTAGTATAGTCATTAAATTAACATTTGGTATCAATTTTTGGAGTAATAATGATAATTTAATTTATTAAAAAAAGAAAATACAATACAGTATATATTTTTAATAGTAGCATACTAAATTTCTGACATATTACATTCACTAATAAAGATAACTTTCCGACCCCTTCCAGAATAAGCATATTATTTGGAAAAGATTTTAAAAAGATTGAGAAAAATTATAAAAAAAACTATAAATATATCTTATATTTTGCAAAATATTTACTCAGAAGATTGAAAAAAGTCAGCAGTGATCAAATAAATGTCAAGATTTTATGTTGTAGCTTTCTAACACGGCATACACTGTTCATAAAATAAAAATAATGATCACCAAAAAAGGATATGTAAGGTTACATTTTTGTAGTTTGTTTTTGAAAATCATAACGTTAGAGGCTTAAGATTAGGAAAGGTGAACTTCTATAAATAGGTATCTCTTATTTCAATTTCATCCAGACAACTGTCTCTCCGCCTGTTATGCAAGGCTATCCTTTCTGAGTACTGCAATCTTTAGTTGAAATATTCTCTAAGTGTTGGGGACCGCATCCATTTTCACATCAGCATCAACCAGAAGCTATGAATGCAAAGTATAAAGTAGTCCATATAACACACGATAGCTAATATAATTAATATACAAACAAGCCTCGATTTTAAGCCCCATTTGGACACTTTCGGTGGAAAATCAAGTCATATATGCATTGTAATGATACCGAAAGTAAAAAAAGAGGAGGGAGCCACGATTGTGCAGCTGCCATAGACAAACACTTTTGCATTTGAAACTGATATCAGGATTCAATTTATCAGGCCCAATCAAGAATATACCACTTTTTTACGACCCAGTACAGTTGGATAACCTTGACAAAGCCCCTTGATAAACACAATTCTCCAAAATTCTCATATGCTTTGCATGTGCCATGCATTTTGAGTTCGATGAATTCTAACTGTTTTTCCTTTGAACGATTATCAAAATTCAATTCATTAAGTTCCCAGTCATCTTTCCCCAAACAGACGGTAAAGAGTACTATAAATCAAATTAAATGTAGACGCATTTTGAATAGCAAGCAACCCAATTCTTCACAATAGTTTATTATAAAGGTAACACATTTCCAAATATGAATCTGTTGCTTCTGCCGCAGCTAATCGAGCCACAATTTACAATCAATAGTTGCCGTCACTTATTACTATAGATTTATAGTTTGATTCCTGGAAAAAACAAATCTCTTTTTACACTGCATCTTATTGGATAACACGGTGTGCCTGAAAGCATTTTTGATAGAAAAATTCCAACAAAGAGTTTGTTAGTTCTGAACTCATAAAACTGAAAAATTAAAAAATCCATTGAGGGCTTTTAATTTTATGTCAATTTATTGATTTTACCATTTTGTTTAATATTTTATTATATAATTTGACGAAAAAACAATGAACAACATCTTATAGTTCAATTGTATTTCATTAAAGACAACTAATGAATTGACACCAAAATAGTTCAATTTAAATTATATTTAACTTTATCATTTATATACTACTTATCTGATAATAGGATAAGTCGCATCTACATAAAAATAATGATAACAGCTAATTTAGCATTGTATGATAGCTAGACTCAAAAGAGAGAACAGAATTTAAATTCAAATAATTATTAAATCATAACAATATTTTAAGAACAATATTAGGCCTAAAATTTACTAGGTAGTTTTTTGAAACATCGTTTTTAAAGATGTCTTGAATAGTAGTTTTGAACGGCACGAAGTAAATTATTTTTTCATAAATCGTGATTTTGAGGTAATTGTATCGCATGCAAGTTCTGTTAAAATCGAAACGTATACTTTCAAAAACTTGTTCTGAGTAACATCCCGAGGATTTGTTTGCTCGTGTACAGAAATTTTCAATGTGGAATGTGATGCAATGAATTTTTGGTGTGCTACTTATATTTAGTTTTTCATATGAGTATTTGAATTTACTTATATTAGTACTATACTCAGTATGTGACCAAAACAACTGCTAACTAACTACCTTGTTTAATGCACTAAAGGCATCAATATATATTTTTTAGAATAATTAGGATGAACTACATTTGCTATGGGTCTGTGATTGTAATATTTAATAATTTATCTCATGAATTTCCTGAAATATCAGCAAAGAGGATTGATTCATTCTCAGTCACTCGGAAGCAATACACGGTGGTTCAATCACCGGCAATTCTTGTAGAAAATTTCTTTAAACCATTGATAAACTTGAGTCACTTCATCCTCCTAATTGTTCTAAAAAGTATATTGGTGCCTTTCGTGCATTAAACTAGGTAGTTAGCAGTTGTTTTGGTTACATACTGATGATCGTAATAATATAAGTAAATTCAAATACTCATATGAAAACCTAAATATAACTATCACCCCAGAAATTCATTGCACCATATTCCACAGCGAAGATTTCTGTACACTAATAAACATGTAAATTGGATTTACACCTTTTTACGTCTTTTTTCGTAAATTACTTGTTTTAAGTAATTTAGAACTTTTTAAACATATTTTTATTTAAATTACATCTTTTAAAAGTAAAAATTTGATTTATACCTTTTTGCTCCATCTTTTAATTTATAAATTACATCTTTTAAGCGATTTAAATGTTTTTTATATTTTGTTTTCAGAGTAGTAGTAGTTTATGCTCATTTTTAATTACGTGTATTTTTGGTAAAACAAAAACTCACTTGATTTTGTATGATGCCATAAGCTTTCAACTTTTTTGAACATTGAAATGGTTGAAATCCAAAATGGCCGCCAAATTGTGCTTTTTCTGATTCTTTGAAGTTATATTTTAAACTAAACATTTGTCTAAATTAATATAAATTTGAACAAGTTTTATTTATAAATCCTACGCGCATAACAAAGAAATATCGCATTTGTTTGAAAGTTAAGTCCAGATTATTGGTCCACGGTTATTAAAAATCGATAGTTTAATTTTTCATTTTTAACTAAAATAAAACATAATTTTCTATACCAATATGTTTTATCAATTGTATATCTAATAAAACAATAACTATCAAATTTCTTGTATATCTAAATCTATAAGGCCCAATTTCCTATAATTAAAGAAGCCAAAAATCAATAATGTTCATATGTAATTTTCCTTTTTTTGCACAAAGGAAAAAAATTTTTGTATATCAATATGCATTTGAAAAAGTTTATTATATAAATTCTACGTCTTAAAACAGTGCATCTTCCTTTGCATGCACGTTCGCACCCACATTTTTTTATGAATTCCAATACTGCTTCAGGAGCTGGTGGAAATAAATAGCAAGCTGGAGAAAATTGGCACAGAAACTCAAATACGAGAACATCCCCAGAGAAAAGAATATGAATGTAGCAGTTATGCCACCTTGGATCCAGGATTACAACAACATTGATTTCATTCTAAAATCGACATGAACAAAAAAGACTACTCAGCAGAATAAAAAGACAATCAAGCCAAGAGGAACTTGAGAAGCTACCTACAACGGACATCACCATCTGGTCGGACGGAGCAGGTTGTCTCATTCAACAAAAGGAACAACAACTCATCACTACAATCAAGACACCTCTAGTTCCCGGGCGAAATCATTGGCATTAGAGATGGTTTAAAATGGATTGATAACAACATCAAACCAGAATGTAGAGAAAGCAGAGTCTGTCGGTGACATATGGGCGGTCGCTAGAGTTCGTCAATTTTAAAAGAACCTAGAGTCTCTGTTTGGTTATTTTGACAATGCTCCATTGATGATTAAAATGTTTATCTGGTGGATATTGGTCGCCTTTCAATGCACCTCAAGGCAGACAACAGAGAGAGAGAAATCTTACAGGACCAATGAATGGTTAAATTATAAACAGTTATAAAAATATTTACTTCATGATTTTATCACTGATCTTTTATTTTTGTATAGCTAAACACTTGATCAATCATTTATTGGAAACTGATCCAGCTAAACGACTCAGTATTGATGAAGTGCTGTGTCATCCCTGGATTGCTAGTTATCAGAGCATCCCACAGACGCCTCTCGCTACAACGCAGATACTAAATGAAGACAATGAAAGTTGGGACTATGTTAAGGTGAGATTGGCTTATCTTAAGGTATCAAAATGTTAAATGCATTTGCATAATATAGATGTACATATATGTCCATCAGCACATTTTATTTAAAATGACATTTTGTTTTCTCAGGAATATTGATTTATGAATTACAACACTTTAAAAAATATACACGAGTATATACTTTAACATTTTTCCGCTCATTAATTTTATATATTTTGGCAATATTTGTTGGATGAATTCCCACTAGGCTGAAATTTGACACATTTATAGAAACAAGGACAAATCGATAGGGGTTTGCGCATCATTGTTTGTCACATCGCATGGTACCCATAGCCTTTTATTTTTAAATCTTCTAATAATAAGCAAATTACATAAACTTCCAATTTTCTTATCAAACCTCGTATGAAAATTGTTGATTAAAATTTCAATTAAATTTATATCAAAAGTATAATTTGAACAATATAAAAATTAAAAATCATTAAAGAAAGTGAGTTCTATTAAATATTTGATTATTATTTATTAGTACCTTCTTGGTTTAATTTTCCTTTGCTTCATATTCTTTCATTGAATTGTTTTTTCCTTTTATAGGAGAGTATGCGTGAAGCCTTGCAGACAATGCGTGTCGACAAAGACGATGTTGTTCAACTGAAAACTCTCTCAGATTCCAACAATCCCATACTTAACAAGCGTCGACGAAAAAATCCGCACGAGTCTACTATACGTGAAGAATCGATGGAAACAGCCTAAGGAATTAACAGTTTTCAAGCAAGAGCATTCGAACATTTAAAGAGATTATCAGTTAGTTAAATTCATCACACTTGCTACAAGTGTATAAGCATCTGCTTAAATGACAAATAGCTTGTATACACAATAGGAATATACGTCCCTGGTACATAATATTTAATGTATACAAGCTAATTACCTTTTTGCAGGTGGAATATTCCGTTTGAAAATCAAGGTAATTGTCGATGGTTGATTGCTCAATAGTTGTTGTTGTGTGAGAAGAGCTTGTGTTATTTTTTTAAAGAAAGGATTCCAGTAATTATGTATTCGTGTAATGAGCTACAAATGGATATGTAATTATTATAATGAAATATGACAAAATGACTTTTTGTTTTGAAAGAAATACCGAGTCCTTTTTATATGTATTTAAAATGTTTCAATTTATGAATTATGCAATCGATTGATACAATTTTGTAGAACTGTGTACGGTTAAACGAAAATAAATTACACACTGCTGGACTTAGTTTAGATAATCTTGAAAATTCATAAATAAGTTTTTTGTTGAAATTATTTTATTCAGTAACATTTACAAGACTACTATTTTTATTCAGTTTATATTTTCTATTTTGTTGATTTGATTTATTTGTGTCTACTACTTATGTAAGTAGTTTGACGCAATATAAATTGAACAAGCGATTTAATTTTAATGGGGATCCATAATGAAGGTTCTATCGTGAAATTAGTTAAATAAATTTGTAATAATTTTGTTATCTTTAATTCAATTGTTTTTTTTTATTATTTTGTATTGCCTATTAATATACCTAACTACAGACTGTTTTATTCATATATCGTAAATATTTCTTTGTTTTAAATCATTTATATTTTCCGATTTTCGCTTTGATTGTATACCTACTTTGTAATTTACACAGTTTTTTTTAAACATTTTCTAGGTAGATCGTCTATAGTTGTTTTTTATTGTATATAATACTTAATGCAAAATATTTGGAGACACCTAGGAAAAACTAAATATGTTACAAATATTGTTTCCTATTAGATAACAATCACAATTGTATTATTTATTCAAGCAATATAAGGAAACATTGTCATATTTCCTGGGTGTCTAATTTATTGTAATCATTTTTTTATTTATAACAATATTGTTTTTATACCTCAGTAGCGAATTGTATTGAAACTACTCATTTTTAATACGAGGAAGGATTTTGTTGAACGATTTAAAAAAGTAGCCATTTTTAAGTTGAAAAATACAATTCACAATATATAGTCACTTACTTTAGTTTTAGTTGGCCCTAATGTTACACATTTCAAGTCAGCTAAATGGTTTTAGCTTTGCTCTACCTAGCAATTAATTAACATTTGTATAATTCATAGGTCGTCACAAAAAAATCTTTTTGTTAAAACTGTTCAATATGTCTATCGATTTGCTATGATATTTATAATAAAAATATAGTTTTTGTGATGACCTATTTTTGTTGTTTCACTTTTCAATTTATGTAAATTATCTATTTGAAAATTTTAGGTATTAGCAGCCTCTTAGTAGGGATTCACCAAGACAATTTCTTTGGAGATTCCAAATGTATGTATATAATTAAACAATTTATTCAGGGACTATTAATAACTTTCAGTCCCGTTATTTTAGTAGTCCCTGATTTTATTTACTATTATAATTTTAATATGCTTATTCAGCGTCTTTTCTTGATATCCACCATTGGCCTGAATTAATGCAAATATAAATCAAACAATATCATTTATTTTTTTCTAATCTATTAGTAGTGCGTAAATGGGCAGCTTGTGGGGGGGGGGGGGTATTCCAGCTCTCCCAAAAGAACAAATTTATAAAAATATTGAGTTATTCTCGGAAAGCTACTTAATTGGAATATTTTAGATAAGATATGCCAAAGATATTTAAGGGCCCCTAAATTAATCCGGCACAGCCCAATGTGGTACTCATGACACATAAAGAGAAACTTAAACCTCTCTCTCTTTAAATCAGAATAGCGCGAAACTGCGCTACTGTGGTCGACAAAAGAGCACGCAATCTTTGTCTATTTGCTGCCAGATGATCCGCAGCTGCGAGACCCTACCAAGTCCATTTTTTTACATCTTGAAGCCATGACATTGTCTGTCTTCCTTCTATCTTTTTTTTCATTTTGCCTTTTCTCATGTGGCCAAAGAACCACATCTTTCTAACTAGTATAGATCTTCTACGCATCATCTCAGTTTCAAAGCCTATTGATTTGTTCTCTCAATCCATGATACACGTAAAAGACGTCGATAACACCACATTTTAAACGCATCAACTCGTTTCTGATCATTCTTAGTCATTGCCCACGAATCATAGCAGTAATGAAGCAATTGCAAAGGAAGTCGCTTGCAGAAGCCTGACTTTCAGTTTTATGTTTATTCCTCTGCTCTTCCAAATCTCAGTCATTTTCTCAACTATACTCCGTGCCATTGCCAATCGTCTTCTAATCTCTTCGGTACTGCTACCGTTAGATGTGACCATTGAACCTAAAAATACGATCTTCTCCACATCAAGCTTGAAATTACTATGGTCTGTCCTGTTTCTGTCTAAAATCATAATCTTTGTCTTAGTGTTAAGTAGGAGACCTTTCTGTACTTTGTGCATTTGAGTGTCTTGTTATTTAGAGTAATGTAGTGTCATCAGCAAAACGAAGATTTCTGTTCTTCAAGCCACCAACATTCATCCCTCCTTAATGTTCGGTGATTTACCGCATGATGACTTCTGAATTAAATGTTATAAAGTCTCGGTGACATGACGCAGCCCCGTCTTACTCCGCAACCAATCTGTATCCCCATCGTCTGTTCAAAGGCAGATTCCTGAGTTTTGTAAAGCTTCCTGATGAGATTAATTACCTAGATGTTCTGCCACAGTTGCTATGACATACAGTCGTGTAATCTATGAAACATAGTACAAGTGTACATTATGTTTCCGGCACTTTTCAATGATGTTCCTGATGTTAACTATTTGCTCTCGTGTGCCTTCCACAAAATCTGACTGTTCTTGGACATTTTTGCTCATATTTTATTTTCGTTCGGTTGATAATAATCTTCAACAACTTTACTCGCGCGTGTTATTAGGCTAATAGTTAGATGGTTTGACCATTCATTCAAATTACCTTTTTTTGGAAGCGGTACGAAGATTGCTCTAGACCACTCTTCTTTTCCCATTTCATTCTACACAACCTCCACAGAATATCGATACTTTCATCACCGGATGCTTTCCACATCTCAGTGAGAATAATTGTTAATTCCTGGTGACTTACCATTAAACAATGGTAAGTGCCCATTCTATATTTCGGCGGCTTTTTTTCAACCTCATAAATCGTGAGATTGGAGTTTCATTTAGTTGATCAACACTACTCAGCTTTGTACAGTATTCACCCATTTTTCTAAATATCTTCACTATCCAAAGTTTTTCCATTTTCATCATTTATAATACTGGATCTTCTAGTATTTCGATTTCCTTGATGATTCTTTTTGCATTTCAAAAAACTTCTTCAGAAACTCGTTTTTGTCATTTCTGGCACTCCTGTTAAATTGTTAAATTCCTTTTTTAATTCATCGATTTTTGTCATTTTCTTTCTTGTACATCCTTCTGTCTTCGGCAATGTTCAACTTATGTTCAGTGATCCAATGTTTTTAAGCTATTTTTTGGGAATTGTTTCTTCCGCCGTGTTTTTGATCACATCTCGTGCTTGTTCCCCACAGTTTATTTGGTTTCTTCTCTTCGTTCTTTTCAAAAAGTGACAAAAGCAATTCTTTACTATTACAGTGAATTTTGGTGGTATACGATGATATCATAACGTACAGGAACTTTATCACATTTCCTTGATTTCAATCTGATTTTGATTTTTGCTTCCAATAATTGATGGTCGCTGCCCCAATTGGCGCCTGATCTTGTCTTTATTCCGTACTGTCTCATAGAAGTCATTAATTTCATCTTCCGTTAAATAACAAATTGGTGCATACACTAGAATCACTGCTTAATTTATCGGATTTGCATTAATTCTTCATGTTATGACCTTTTCGCTAACTGAAGTGTACCCGAAAATTAATTTTGCAGTGGATTTTTCTACAATGAAACCCACTCCACCTTCCTTCCGTTCACTTGTTTTTCCACACAAAACCACAGTGTTTCCATTTTCTGTTGTAAATTTTCCTTAACTGTGCCACGCAGTGTTCATTTTCCACAACTGTAAATTTTTCTGTTGTTAAACCTTGCACATTCCACGTTCCAATATGTGTTACCTTCCTTTGAAAAGTAGCTCCTTTCCTGTTCGGGATTATCGATTTGGGGGCTTCCTGATTTAGGGATTGACCTGTCATTGGCATCTTGTCCAAATGTACTTGGTCCTTCTCTCTTCACTATTAGTAGCAGTTAGGATCCCATCAGGTCTACGCGGCTCACCATCCAGGACCATAGTTGTTCTCGTATTTTGTGCTCTCATGTTGATCACCTCGAACAAATTAGAGATCGGTGGTCAAGTCCTGCCAAAGTGTTTTTATCGAAACACCATCTCTAGCTAGTTGGCCGTTGACTCGTAAAGCAGCTCTTGCGCAATATACAAACAATTAGCTAAAATACTCTTGGGAGTCTTATAAATAAGTTTTAATGTGTCGTGAATAATTATTTTATTCCAGCTTCGGTTTCGATTTCTAACAACGAGATTAAATTGACAGTTAGTAGCTGCTTCAAGTAAATAATTTTTTTTATCAGAAACTATTTATTTAGGAACAATCAATTGATAGTATAAATGAGTGTCCTTATTTTTGATTTTTTGTATAGAAAAATAATATTTAGCTTATTTTTAACATGTGTCACCCATGACATATTTGGCTTTGGTAAACAAGGAGAAATTTAAAATTTTGCAATTATCTTTTTTTTAATATTAGAGCAAAATGATTGTAAAATCTACAATCAGAGATGAAAGAAGTCTTAAAAGAATATAAACTCAATCAAATAACAGCGGCGTAGACAGCTGTTTTTTAGCTCGGGTATATTTCAAAAGGGCAAGTTTGTAGTGTAAAAAGGAAAACGTAAATTAAATGCTTAAACAATATTAATGTACACATGGAGTATGATAAAGGACATAATTTCACATTTCTAAATGTGTAATAAAGATATTAGATATACATATACGTACATTAGAATATATTAAAAGTCTAGGTTTATTGATACAAATGTATTTGAATGGTTGAACAGCTAACAAAAAGTTTGGATCTGCACTCTAAATACTTTAGTTATTGTTTTGCATTTTTAATATTTTACATTTTTCATTTCTGACTGGATTGTTTTATGGTTTTCGATTTTTGGATT
>JAUYWI010065988.1:0-15087 GCA_034780595.1 Parotoplana pacifica
AAGGCTACAATGCTTCATCCCTAGCTAATTTGCGTGAGGTGATTC
This sequence comes from Parotoplana pacifica, assembly GCA_034780595.1. NCBI lineage: Eukaryota > Metazoa > Platyhelminthes > Proseriata > Otoplanidae > Parotoplana > Parotoplana pacifica. The sequence continues at coordinate 46 of JAUYWI010065988.1, forward strand.
TCGAGGTCTGGACACAAAAGATCACCCCAGGCTACTGCAGGAAATTGGTGGAAAGCATGCCCGACCGTATTTCTGCTGTTCTCAAGGTCAAAGGCCTCCATACAAAATATTAAAGACAATGATATGGACAATAGTTTTACTATATTTTTTACTATCAAATTTGCTTTGTACTGTTTGATATTGTTTGTATATTTGCATAAGTACTGTAAATATAATTAAATTTGTGTAAAGTCAATAAATTGGTTTAAAATATGAGTGTATTCAGACTTTTGGCCAGGATAGTAAATGTAAAGATTCCATCATCTCTAAAGTTGATTTTGATCTGCCTTTATTTTAACTAGTGCTTATTTTTGCTTTTTACATTTTTAATAGTAACTAGATTATGGGAAGAGTGATGGTTGTGTACACATAAAATTGTATCAAACTCACTGCTGAGGGTCCTAAGTCCCACACCATATTTCTTGCTATTTTGCATTTCAACTATTTTACATTTTTGAATGGATTGTTTTTTGGATTTTGGATATACTAGATAGTACTTTTAATCACCATACTTGACTGGTCAGCTTATCTTGCTTCAGCTTAGGTGTAGAACAAGATGCTCATAATAACATAGTTTTAATTTGATCTTGAAAAGATGTTGTTTTTATGTTGAAGCCATTTTTATATCTTTTGGTTGGGTTACATTCATTACTATGATGTTAGAACTGTTGAAGGCTTGATGGATATTTTTATTTTATTTTGAATGTTTGCTGCAGTAAAGATTTTATTGTACATAATGTATTTAGATTGCTAGATTGGACAAACTTATCAGAGGTGTTGTTTGTCTGACAAACAGTGATTTCTGTACATTTATTTATATATAATTTTTATGAATCATTTAAAACTTCTGATATGTGAATTTCCACCAAATTTAAAAAAAACTTAGTTTAAAAAAAATTCAGCAGCTTTGCCCTCTAACACCTGAACCCTATTAAAGGCTGCACCCTTAGATGGACAATATTTATTTTCAGGTTCTGGAAAATAATGGAGAATGATTTATTGTAGATTTTTTTAGCAGTTTGGTTCATTTTTGTAAATCAATGAAAATGGTACTATAGAAAAAATGTGTATGATTGTATGTTCTGTATATCTTTGTTTTTTATTCATTTTCATATTTTTAAATTGAAGTCTACAGGCCTCCCACACATTCTAAAGTTTCTAAAAAGTAATGAGATGTGAAATGAAAAGTTGCTAAAAGCACTGTTATCAAAGCCCTTTGGTGCTGCTAAAGTGAGAAAAAACGGATATGGGCATTTAAAGAAGTGAAATATACATTTGATAAAATTGAACTTTTGAAAAATAGTAGTGTTAAATTGTGATTAATATATTTTATATTTTGTAAAGCACTTTGCATTATGCTTATAAAACAGACAAATTAAAAATATGCAATATTCAGAGGATTTTGGCCAATTATTCATTTTTAGCTATATTTCTTTACCTGTTGGGGACCTGATTCTAGTAACATATAATATAAGATTTTTGAAAACAAACATAAATAAATGATTCAGAATGCAAGAAATTAAATCTACAATTTAAATAATTCTGGGAAGTACTTCCAGACCCTGCCCTCATTTTCAAAAAAATCTTTAAATAATGATGAAATATTTGTATGTAGGTCACATGCTGTAATTAGCAATCTAATAAAAAATATCATTCTAATACTACTTATAGTAGCAAATTGTGCAAAATTCAATTTTTAAATATTTTTTCAAACAAAAGTTTTGTTGAACATATGTATTTAAAAATTGAATTTTGCACATTTTGCTACTATTTAGTAAGTAGTATTAGAATGATATTTTTTATTACTTTACACTGCTGTTAGGTTGCTCATTACAGCATGTGACCTACATACAAATATTGCATCATTATTTAAAGATTTTTGATTTTCAATAATTTAAAATATGAGTAAAACATGAGAAACCTACTCAATAAATAATTATATTACAGCAGCAAGGTGTTAAGTTACATTATATTGTAACATCTTTCAATTGTTCAATGAGTTGCATTGGCAAAACAGTGCTAAGAAACCACAAGATTTCAACAGCAGAGAATGCAAAAGAAGACCCCATGTTACATGCATTAGAGAGGATATGTCCATATAGAGATAGGTCAAGGCCCATCCATTTGTTATTTCAGCCGATATCTTTTCAGAAGTATTTCTAATTGACCTCTATCCAGTCACAGAACAATTAGATATTGTCTTAGTGAAAATTTCAATCTTAAATGTTATAAAACTGCAAAGAAACTCTGTTTGAGTGCTAAAAACATTAAAGATCATATTTCTTTTTTTATAAATACAACATTTCAGCATTAAAGATTGGTCTAAAATGGGGAAGTCAGAAAGTGCCAATTTCCTTAGTTATTGCTAAATTGACATGATTCCAACATGTCATAAAAAAGCAGTAACAAAGTGACTTTCAAATTCTGGGTACATGGCCAGGAAATTCATCAGATCTCAACCCCTTTTATAATGGTGTGACACCAAATATCTCAGAAACTAGTGCACCTAAAAATGAATTTTGAATGGAATTTGTAATCATATTTAAAAAAAAATATATATGATTAAATCCAAATAAATGTATAACAATTGATATTTTAACTAGATTGATTTCCTGGGAATTTGTTGATTGTTTGAAGGGCACCACTATTGTGTGTCATGATGGCAATGGTCCAGTTTTTCACCAGGTTGACTATATTGATAACTGTTGTGAGGGCCTTGTTGATAGCAATTAGCTCTGTTTGATAGCTATATACAACCACCTGTCACTTTTGCTTTTTTGATGTGTTATCTTAGGTTGTGATTTAGAAGCCTGTTCTTCCATTGATTTTTCCTTCAACCAAACCATCTGTCCAGATTATCAAATAGGCATTCAATAGGTTTCTATCATCCATAGTTTTCATTGCTAGGGTTTCAACTCATTGTTGGTATGGTATTTCTTAACACAAGGGATGCTTAGGTCAATGTAGATGTCCATGGTGGTTGTTTATGGGTTATTTGGATTGGTTGTTTGGAGTATTCACTTTTGTCTCTATTTTTTCTGATGTTTTGGGGGTCTAGCCTTCTGCTATTAGGGTTGATGATGTCTCTGGCTTGTTTTTATATAGTTTAATTGTGAGGATCTTTCTCCTTTCATGAGGAGTTCACTGGGAGTATTTCTGTATCAGTCAGTAATGTACTATTCTGCTCTATGTTCTGCTTCTATTTTTTAACATTAGTTTCACTGATTGCTACTTGCCAATCTCCCCCTTCCCCTGCATAAGTATTCAAGAATAGCAAAGGTATTTAATATAGAGAGCTCTAATAGTTTCATTGCACTGTCTTTGTTGCTGACAGCTCTTCATTTTGGCTTTGACCTTTGTTGTGTGTTTATTGAAGCTGAGATTTTAGTTGAAGGATTTTCCTAGGAATATAGGTTTCTTTTCCTTTTTAAGTGCTGTGTTGTTAATCTTGAGATCTTCACAGCTGCAGTTTGCTTCTTTGGACCAATTGGAGAAGACATAGTTGCATTTTTCTGATTTGATTCCTATCTTGTTTATGTTTGCTCAATTTTCGAGTTTGTGGAGGGCCTCTTGCATTAATCTTTTGCATTTGTTAGCATCCTCATCTTGAATCCAAATTGCTAGTTTGTCTGCCCACATTGTCTCCCAGTTCTTAAACTAGATCATCTATGTACATGAATAGCATCAGGTACAAGACCATTCCTTGTGGGACTCCTGCTTCCAGATTAAAAGCTTTAATGTACATGCCATCACAGTTACTTCTAGCAATTCTGTCTTTAAGGAACTCTTTAATCCACTTGATCATGAAAGTTGGGACTCTTAGGTTGCTATGTTTAATGATAAGCTTTGGAGAAGTTGATCAGAATGAGAAGTGTTCTTTTGCATTTTTTCATGTTGAGATCATTACTAATGGTTTGGTGGATCTTTGCGATCTTCTGTTAATTTATTGTTTCTGAATCCAGCTTGTTCATTTGACTGATTTTTTTTGTTTCAATGAAGTGGTGGAGCTTTTTGCATACAGTTCTTTCCATAAGTTTACAGGGGCAGCTTGTAAGACTTATGGGATGGTAAAAAGGAGGCCTTATTCTCTTTTTCCCTTGCTTGAGTATGGAAATGATTGTGGATGCTTTCCATTCGGATGGGATCCTGCCTTGTTTCCAGCATGTATTTTGGATGTGTAAAAAAGGTAATCTTATGCTATTTCAGGGAGTTGTTTGATCATCTCATGTCTGATTTTGTCTTCTGGTGACTTTCCATCTGAGTGTTTGAATTGCATCATTCATTTCTTCAGTAGTTATTTTACTACAATTTGATATTCTATGACCTTAGCATTATTTGCAGATTCTTTTGAGACAGCTATAACTTTCTTTTTTTATTTATTTCATAATTTGTTTGTCCATCTTATCAATTTTGCTTTCACTGTGTTATTGCTTCACCAAGGCTTTGGCTTCTTTTAATGTCAAACGAGTGCTTTTGGTTATAATTAATGGCTGGTTGAATATAATTTCTTATTTTGTTATTGATAGCTTTAATGACTCTCCAGACTTTCTTGACTTTATTTCTGAAGTCGAGTTTGGGAACTAATTCATGCCAGCTGTTTTCTTTCTCTTTGGTAATAATTTCTTTGCTTTTCCTGGTTGTTTCATTCTATTTTTTCTGAAGTCATTGTTATCAGGGTTGTTTTGGAGTCTAGAGCAAGCTTCTTTTCTTTCTTTGACTGCCTCTTCACAGGTGTTGTTCCAGAAGATTTTTGCTCCTTTTCTTGAGTTGGTGGGGATTGTTTTCTTTGCTGCTCCATTGATGTTGCTGATGAGTAGGTTGTGGGATTTTTTGATGTCATTGGCTCTTGTAGTACTGCAATGGCATTGTCATTACCTGATACTGATTATTGTTGTGGTTAGATTTGAAAGCTGCTGATGATGGTTGAGTGGAAGCTTCCATCCCTACTGAGTGAGCCTCTGGTTCCTGCAGCCAGCTGCATTGATGCTGTTAACTGTTAAATCATCATAAAGTGAGGTGGTTGGAATGAAGTGGGCTTTCTTCAGAGCTTGATATAGGAGTTCTCAACTCTGATCTTTGCTCAAAGCGACAGTCAGTAAGGCAGCAGGGATGTGTTTTTATTGAGGTTCACCCCATTAGATCTGTCCAGATCAGTGTAGCAGGCTCTCTTACAGGTTTTAGCTAGGACAATCATGGTACTGTAGCAGTGGTTAATGTCTTTCTGAAAACATGATGCTTCCCCTGAGGTGTGAGGACCAGTGAGCATGGACAGGCTACATTGTGCATCCATTGCTGAAAGGTGCTACCTCTACACATTTATGCTGCAACATTTTTAGTATTATCAAATTTTGACAAAATAATAATTTAGTAAGTACCACCTATTGCATGATGTTCAAAAAATTATAATAATTTTTGAACATTTAACAATAAAAAAACAGATGTCATTTTATAATTTAAAATGCTAATCAGATGTTCAATTCATTAGGTATTTAGATACACTGTAAGTAGGTACACTAATTTTCTTAACATTTCTCCACAAAGCACAGTGGACCAGAAAAACCTATTTTCTAAAACATTAAGAAGTTTTTAAATATACATTCAATACTATGATGTTAGTACTGTCAAAGGCTTGACAGATACTTGTTTATTTTGAATGTTTGCTGCAGTAATATTTATTTTCACAAAATTAGAGATGTTTTACTTTTCAATATGGGGATATCTATTGATTGGAAAAGTACTTTTCCAATAAGTGAATGTTATTTATTTCTATGCCCTCTACAATTCTAAAATTTACATCTATGGAAATTGTGGATTCACTATGGTGATCTCTTATTTATCCTTTTAATTTTAAAATCTGATATCAATTCCTGCACAGTTAACTGTAATATCTTATGAAGCTGGTTACACACATAAAAGTGCCAATATATTCATCTTAAAGCTGCTGCAGTAATTAGTTATTTTGGTGTTCTGAGATGTGCTGATTTTGAATTCAACCAAACTACTGGCATATGAATTAGCTACACAGTGTCATAACAGTGAGGAGAATCGATAATCAACAAATTTAATGTGCCACTTTCTGTGTGTGGTTACTTAGAAACTTATGATCACAAACTGAATGAATTGAATGTGAATGAGGGTTTGGTAATGAAGACCTATGGAATAATAAATCAAATGGTGTGGGTTATTACACAAAACAACTGATGGGAGTCATTATCTAGCTAAATTCCTTAAAAAGGTGGCTTAATGCCTACATTTACCAAATCTTAATGGTTATACTGGACATACTGGGTGATGTACATCTGCCAATGTTTTAGTCAAAGCTGAGGCATCAACCACAGCTTTAAAAAACAATTCAATTGGAAAAATGGCAATACATCACTAAAATATATAGATAATATGACAAGTAGCAAACTTGACTATTATGAATAGTTCCAAAACTACACCCAGTTGCTCATGAACCACATGCTCCATCAAAAGTTATTGAAAATTACTAGTTTTTACATGTAATGAAAAATGTAGTTTTCAGACATTTTATTCTACATACATTCTATGATGGTAAACTTAGTATCTATCTCCACCAACTTGCATATGCCTAATTAATTGGTACTATTATTTTGTAACAAAATTGAATGTTGTAACATTAATTATTGCTATTCATATTGAAACATTTTCTTCTCTATTCACACTAAATTCTTATATGCAGAATTTGTTAATACTGTCATGTCAGGTTATATCACCATCTGCTACCATGCAATCCAATTGTACCTGCTCCATGGTTTGGTGGTCAACTACTAAACCAGATGGCTTGCTGGGTGAGAAGGGTGTGTGGACACCCCTCTGGACTTGTGCAATACCTGTCAAAGAGTGGAAGAGCTCCTTAGTGAGCCAATGGTCATCCACCTGCAGAAGGCAATTCAAAGAACAATCATGGTTATATTAAATTTAGAAATGAAAGATGATCCATACCCCACATAGAGAAGACATCTGGTAGGGATCTCCATGCAATGCTGGTGGAACCTGACAATCATCCAGTTTCTGCAGAGAAAATAAGAAAAACAAGATTAACAAAATTCTAAAGATTGGAAAATGGAATGTGAGAACTCTTTACTATCCAGGAAACCTGACAACCTTAAAAAGGAGATGACATGGATTGAAGTGAGCATCAGTGAAATGCATTGGATGGAAGTGGCACTTTCCAAAATTGATAGACACATGTGGTAACATATGCACGAGGTGTTAGATATGTCTGTGGCCAGTATCAGAGAGAGAGAGAGGACATCCATCCAAGTGTATGCTCCAATAGTCTATAGTGAAGAAGAGCTTGAAAAAGCTAGGAACAAACCAAGTTACATGAAGTTCTCATCATTATGGGTGACTGAAATACTAAAGTGTGATGTCAGTAGGAAGGTGATATCATAGGCTCATTTGGTCTAGGAGAAAGAAATGAACAGGGTAACACATGGGTTGAATGGTGCAAAGGTCACAATCAGGTCATTATAAATTATTGGTTCAAGAACCATCCCAGGAGACTGTTGATATGGAAAAAGCCTAGGAGACCAAGTATGAAATCAGCTGGACAATTAACAAGAGGTTTAGGAATGCAATCCAAGATTGGGAGTGACCACAGTACTGTGACATGCAAATGCCAAGTGAAGGTAAAAAACTTGAAGCATCCAAAAACCATGTCAAAATTATGACTAGAATGCCTCAAACAGAAGCAACCAGGCTATAGCATCAAGTGGATGCATCCTGTAGATGATTGCACAAGTCTTATGAGATGATCAGAGCCTTGGACAAATATGGAATTGAAAAGATCACATAGATTGCAAACAAGATCTATGACACCAGACTCATTGTGGAGGACCATTTAAGATCTATCTTCATCACCATGTCAAAGAAACCTGGGGTGGTGAGTGAGGTGTGACTTACATAGGACACTCAGCCTCATGAGCCATATAACTACTAATGTGAATAATAATGAGAGTCCACTTTAAAATCTCACTGAAATTTAGAGCACAACAGTTTAGATTCATCAAAGATGTTGGTATATGTAATATAATCTTTTCTTTATAGATGATTGGAGAACATATTATGATTGATGCCCTGAAAATAGATACCTGTGTTTCATTGATGACATAGGTCAAACATGAACAGCTCGTGGAAATACTAGAGCATCTGGCCATCAATTGAAAAGACCTTAGGTTCATTCAGAACTTGTATAGGGAAGAAAACAACATGTGTCTACATCAAAGATGAAGTGTGGACATATACCCAGATAAAGTATGAAGTCTGTGAAAGCTGCATCATTTCACCAGACTCGTTTAGTTTGTATAGAGAGATGATCTTGCATCTCTTGGAAGAAATGCCTGGAACACAAATTAATGGGAAGATGATAAACAACCTTAGAAACACAGATGAAACAGTCTTGATGGCAGGAACACAAGAAGATCTAAAAGCATTACTCTACAAGGTAGTTGATATCAGTTCAGAATGAGGATAGAACCTTCTGCATGTTAATGAGAAAAACAAAAGAAAAAGGATGCAAGTTACAAACACTGGGCAAATATATCAAACAAGTTGCAAGTTTTAATTACCTCAGAAATTATTTCACAAAAAATGGTAGGTACGAGTTTGAAATCAGGGGAAGGATTGACATGACTAAAAGCACATTCTTGAAGTTGGATTACATCTTGTGAAATCTCGCTTGAATAATGTCTGCTAAACTGTTACATTATGTCGATCCTGACCTATGGAAGTGAGACCTAACCAATGACCAAATAAGATGTGAGCCATTTAAAAGCTGCTTAAATGTGATTTCTGGGTGCCACACTCTGCACATGAGACAAATGAAAGTGTTTTACAGAGGGAAAGAACAAAGAAATCACTGATTCATACTATAAGAACAAGACAAGCAGAGTTTTTCAGACATGTCATGAGAAAAAGTGGAATTGAGACATTTTTTTGAGTGACTGGCAGGATTCTTGGTAAGAGGTAGAGGTCAACCTCATGAGAACTTTATTAGTAGTCTGAAGCAGTGGATTCATTCAGAAAAGAGAGATGTAGAGGTAGTAAGATTATTATGGATAGAAATGTTTTGCAAACCATGATCTCCAATGCTCAGATAATTATGATAATAAAAAAAATTATGAATGTAATGTGGTGGGGCATGTGTAACAAAAAACTGTAATTTGTAACAGTACTTATGAAATCCTAGCTATTCATCTAATAGGCATTATTTTGGTATTGATAAATCTCTAAAATAGATACACAAATTTCAATGATACCATTATTCCTTTTAAATTTTGCAAATGTAATGTGATAGGCACTTGTAACAATGTTAATATCACGATTGTTTATCTAATAACCATTATTTTGGTGTGTATCTCTACTAAATTGCATATTCTGGTTTTATTGATACTATTATTTTTACTATAATCTTTAGGTTGCAAAGGTAATGTGGTAGCTATTTTTGCATTGAAACACTTTTAGACCAATGTTATAAAATTGTGTTCTATTTCTGTGCAAAAAATATTTTGCATTGCAACTGCAAAATTGTAGAAACAATATTGTGTATCTCTAATTATATTAAACACAGTAAAATAACTTTTCGGAACAGAATAATTAATTACAGAGTCTCAGAGTCATGTTGGTAAATGACACATCAATAAAATTGGAAACCTACAATTAACATATTCAAATACCTATAACCATCTGAATAAATGTGGATGTGTGAGTCACTCACTTGTGCTCTGATTATATTTTTCTGGATAAACACAAAATACATTTCAATAATTTGTAGTTTACTTTCATTCTAAATGGTTTTTGGGTGAAGCTGTCCTGCAATTTCTAGAAACCTTTATTTTAAGCCTCATGGGTATCTTTTAGGGAAGTCATGCTCATGGATCAAAGAGTGTTGATTTTGATTCTTGTTTCTTTTAAATGACCAAAATAGTATGAATCATAAAGAAAACTAGAATCTTTGTTACATCTAATATACAAAAATACCTATGGAATATTGATTACCTGAAAATAGCTTTCTTGGGTCTTACAAGCAAATCTGAAATCAATTCTGTAGCCACCTGGGCAGATGAAATAAATAGTTTCAGATAAACAACTTATAAGACAAACATATCCTTTCAATAGTTTTCTATTCTAGGGCATTCCAACTTTTCTGCTAATCTCTAAATAGATATTAGCTCCAATTTTAATATGCAAAACTAGTGATATTTTATGTATTCGAAAAAAATAGGTTAATTAATGGTAGAATGGGCTATAATTGATATACAACTCAGCTATCATAATGTAATTACTATAAACTAAAAAATTACACTGAATTAATTGTGGTTCAGAATTTATATTATTTGAATAATTACACCAAATTTGATATTTTTTAACCAAACTCAGTTAATTTCAAATATGCTCGTTTTAAATGCAAATATTATGTATACAAAACTTATTTGAAATATGGTATTGTAATTTTGACATGCTCTGAGCATCTACATTAATAAATCATTATAATTGTTAAATTCTGGCAACACAATTTTTTAAATTTATGTGGGCTGTTGCCAACTGTGCAAACACCTTGTATATTTAGGTCTTTGTATCTCTGACTCACCATGATGTACAGAAGATAATACAATTATGCATTCCAATAAATGTGAACATTTAACAACATTGAATCCAGTTCTTTTCACATTTTTAATATTGCCCATTGTGAAAAGGTTAAATTGAAGTTTAGGTAACATTAACTATGATTTTATGAAAAGAATTTTTTGTTGACAATACACAAACAAAACACTCAAAATCTAAGAAATTAAATTTAAGATTCAAAAATGTTACAAGGAGGACCCCCTGACCCTCATAAGCAATCACTTTGGTCCTAGCACCCCAAATCATATTTTTCTGCCAAAATTGAAGTTTATTGCAAACACCCGGAAAGTTATGCACATAAGTATATACAGGGTGTTCGCGATCTTCCCGCGGATTTTAAATTGGGGAGTGGTTTGTGATCACTCTCAAAAAAACTTTAACAAGGAGCCTCCACCTGGATGTATTCTATAAATGCGAAAATTGTATGTATACAAAAATTGTATTATATTTGTACTGCATGAAAATTCTAAGAAAACTTATACGTTATTGGTTTTGGATAAAAAGTACTTGATTTGGGATAAGCTGGATGGATCCAATGGAAGAAGGCGACTGCATATCTGATAGAATATCCAAAAATCCAGAAAAAAGACATTTTTCTTAAAATTATGAAAATGGAGAAATTAGAGGATTATTTTTTAAAAAGAGGACAATAAAGGTACTACTGTAAAAATAGAGGAAATAGATAAAAATGTTTCACAATTCACCAAAATGATTCATTGTTTGTTAATCATAATATTAAATACAAATTAATAAAACATTAAAGTCAAATCTCCAGTTTTTTATACTATTTCTGTGAATATATAGGTCAAACATAAAAATTGACCTACATATGTATATTAATAATTTTGTTGGTTTACTACTGGATAATTCTACCAGAACTCTGGTAACTTGAGACAAATGAGCTCCTACTTGGTAGTTAATTAATCTAAATTCATGTCGTTGCTTTTACTCTTTAAAACAGCAAAACCAGTTTTATATGATACATTTTTATTCATGTTTATAAGAAAAGAACTTCAATCAATTCCACGTCATTGTATGTACTTATGTCATGTGATAGTTAAGCAGAATATACAGAATCATTTCTTTTTCTATTATTACGCGTTTTATAGCGAGAGTGAGAGTGCAGGATAGCCTAGAATTTACGACCTATCCGGGTCTTCTACAACCAACATGGTTCATAGAATGATCTTAGATGCTCCTCCCTGATAATACATATCACTCTCAGATATTGCAACAGAATGCATATTTTATATCGGCAGCGCGCTGAGCTAAACTCCAACGGTAACTTAGCTACTGCTTCCGTTCAGCTAGGTAGCGTTCTTTTTTTACTAAATTCTGCCACTTTCTTACATTTGGTTAGCTTGTCGATCAAGCACTTATTAAACTAAGTGGATATGCCTACAGAAGATTTCAGTTGGTCAAAAGTTCACACTACACTGTTCTGTTTTATTTTTGGTACATGAACGAAAAATAAAAATGAGTTCCAGTGTCTCCAAAAACTATCTCTAACATATTTTATAACATCATGTTAAGTATCAGTCATAAAATTGTTTTCGCTGTAGAAGTACTACTTTAACATTAAAATAAGATTGTACTTTCTATTTTTTTCTATTCATAAAACCATCTAAAAACACGTTTCAATTTAATAATTGAAATGCCAACAAAACTCAAAACTATCTTAACCCTCTTCATACCAGATATTCAACGCAGTCCGGTAGCGATTCTCCCCGCCCAGAAGACTGGCATATTATAGAACAACATGTTCTGCCGATGATATTATGATTAAAACATTTACTTCAGCAGATTACAACTATGTTAATAACACCGCCGCTATCCTATGCAATAACAGGTTATCTTACCGTGTAAAAGTAGTGAAATTAAAACATTGATTTTAAATAATCAAACGGACATACACACTGAGCTAATAGTTATAAATTACAGCAAATTAGCTGCATTAAGTGTAATATTTTTAAAAGTATTAGATCATAATGTAGAAAGAGCTCAACATAAGTAGACGCCCACATAAGGTTGTAGGAAATATCTTACTCAAAATTAAAAATGTCCATCTAGAATTTCTTTTAGCAGCAGGCTCCAGAGTAGCAGTTGCCCTCATTTCATCTTCCTCTACTTCTAGCAGAGCCTCTGCCGTTCTTTTCTCAAGCACTTTTTGATGGCTTTACTCTCTTTCTTAGTCTGACCTTTTCTGCTCGAGAATGGTTTGAGTATCATTCATCTGTGGGCTTTGAGAGCGATTCAACGCAACAAAATGACTTGATGATTTTTGGATGCAGTTTAAAGTCGTACCCAGGACACTTATGACAAAATACTGACATGAATTATATACACGATAAAAATATTAATATGTAATTTGATCAAAATTCGAGGAGAGGCATTTTTGAATTCGAGGATATTTGAGTGGTGGCCACCATGTTGTAACGGTCAGTATAACAAAACAATCTACCAGGTATTTAAGAAATTATAGCACAAATGAATGTCTTTTTGATAATTTAATAGAAAAATTCTGCATCTTGTCTTCCCCAAAAGTAGGCACTTATGAAATATAGGAACTCCCTCCTTTCAAAATTTATGGAACTGCGCCTGCATGTAAAATCTAAAAGCTCATACATTTTTTAAACTAATAATGGCATCATAAATAAAACAGGGGAGTGGGCGATTTTCTCCCCTCGATGACGTCATTAGGCGCAATTGACTTCTAATTTGTTCTGCACCTAACAAGCACACCTTTGAAAGAATATTGATTTTATAGATTTTGACGTAACTTCTCCCGAGTCTCAACTCCTGACGATGGTTGAGTCCTCTTTCTTGTCTCACCGCTTGCCAAATTATGAGTCCAAATTACGATCACAAAAATAAATAAGCAAATCGTCCCAGCGTCTAGTCGAATTGTGAAACTACCTTTTGATCTCACCTTTGAATCACATGGCCCAAACAACACATTATCAACACTTACATCCGAAGAGCTCATGGGTCCTGCAAATGCACGGAGCTGTCCGGCTCTAGACATGAGGAGATGATTGGCACTACGATCGGGAAGAGGAGAAGCCGGCAGCGCATCGTCGCACTTGCCAAAGAGGTTATTATGCAAACTGGAGGCGGGGATCGCCAAGTCGGGGGGACTGAGCAGTTGGGCAAAGGGGGCGGAGCTGGAGTAGGCGAAGGTGAAGGAGGAGTTGCTTCGGTTGGAGAGGGACTGGTTGGTGTTGGCCTGGTGGAACTCATGGATCTGGGCGGAGAGTTGGGGCCAGGCACAAGGCTTCATGACGCGCGCTGGAAGACCATCCGTGCTGTCAACGAGGGCCACGTAGCTGAAAAGAGTAAAGCAAGATGACTGGTTGAAGCGACAATGGAGGTAACTAGACCTACACACTTATGACTCCATTTTTAAAACCAATATAAGCTACATTTACTAGACATAACTGTGCGCTACTATCGATTTAACTAAAAAAATACACAGGGGCCGTCGAATTTATTAAATCAAGAAGATAATCTTTTCCATTATTTAAACTCATTAAAATAATACAAAATCAAACCAATATTAAGCCATAGACAATTCTATATCCATAGATGCAATTTATAAAAAACTGGTTTCATCTATAGATATTAAATTATATAGATAGATAGTTATATCTATGTATAGTTTCACCAGATATTTTTGCAAATCAATATGAATCCATTAAAAGCCAATATCTACATTTATAGGGCAAATTTGGCGGTTACTTCTGCACCCCCCCCCCTGTATGTGAATCAAACGCTGAAGGCTAGACGCAAATGATACAGGAAACAAACAGAAAACGAAAAACAGATCTTGCACTTTAATTTGAAGATGCCTATTGCGTCTTTGAAAGTAACAGTTCTATTTTTATGTTTTATCGAGGTCAACGCATAAAATTTCGATTCACAGACATTGTGGGGTATCGCCTTCAATTATATTATGATTACCTAATTTTTATCTACATAAATGATCCCGTCAACAATTTGACACTTAAAATCGTTATAATTAACTTTGTATGACCATTAGGCGGGTCGTTTGGCTCCATAATATGGACAAGTAACGAAATATTTTTCCGTATAGCAGCATAGCAGCAGTAGTAACAACATCATAAAAAAACAGCTTTCTTTCACGATAGACACTTGGCCACTGAATATTTTGACATTCAGGTTCCGAGAGGAGTTAAAATTCTATGAGGAAACGGTTACTTAGTTTCATGCGAATATCATAGAAATCAGGAAAGCAATCAAACCGTTGGGTACCGGCTATACCGTGTGTAGCTTGAGAAATGCACACACTTCCTGGGGTCACAGGTTAAAGTGCTCTTGTCCCTGTGATCGCCT
>JAUYWI010065999.1:0-15086 GCA_034780595.1 Parotoplana pacifica
TGTATAATTTGATAAGGACTAATGCTAGTCGAAACATGTCATTAAATGAATTTATTGTTGTTAGTTTTTCTTTGGTTCTACAAATCCTTTACTTTATCTAAATATTATTATTAATTTATACTTTTGATTGAGTATGTTGGCTGTAGCAAAGAATTGATTCCACATAATTATTTTATCATTCTTGTAAAGCATTCAAAAAATTAATTCCATTTTAAGCAATATGAAATTATTTATAAAACTTATTTTACATAAAAAGCAACTCCCTAATATATTACCATGATAACAATTTAATAAACTTATAATTACCATCAGTCTCTCCTCCTGAAAGAGTGTATATATAATATTAAGCTGGGTGGTGATTATATATGAAACTAATTCATTTGGAGTAGCTTCGATGTACTCAAATTAGTTGTTCCAGTAGCGAAATTTATCTAGGTGGCTTTACTGCATGAGGTGAAAGTAGATTGTGTCATTTAGTTAAGTTTAAATAAAGACCGTTTATGTTAGGCTTCTCGATATTAGGTTCATTGAGTAAATCTCCATACATATGTAATTAGTTGACGATGAAATATTCAAAAATTTTTGCTATTTTCCTGTTAATTTAAATAAATACCGATGTTACGTTCATTGCGTAAATCTGACTACAGGTCCATGAAAAATACAAAATTAAACTTAATGCTATTTTCATGTTAATTCTGTGGACCATATTCTACAATATTTTCAACAAAAAATAATATATATGACACTTATTTAATTTAGAGTATATTGTCCGTACTCAAATTAGGTGAAGTTGTCCCAGTGGCAATTTAATCTAGCTGGCTTTACTTGATGAGGTGTTAGTAGATTGTGTTGTTAAGTTAAGTTTAAATAAATAGCCTCTATTTTAGCCTTCTCGATGTTACGTTCATTGAGTAAATATGCTTATATAATTATTTAACGATGACAAATCAAAATGTATACTATTTTTTACTGTTAAATTTGTAAAACATGTTCTACGACGTCGGTTAGGCTTGACTGATCTTATTTATTTATAAAACTACTTGAAACTCACCGCTGAGGATCTTAAGTCCACGCCATATTTCTTGTTATTGTTTTGCATTTTTAATAGTTTGCATTTTTCATTTCTAAGCGGATTGTTTTATGGATTTCGATTTTGGATTTCGGATATACTATGTAGATGGCATTTTCTATCACCGAGTTCGAGTGGCCATCTTATCATGCTTCAGCTTCGGTGTAGAACAAGATACAAACGATTACATAGTTTTGATTTGATCTTGAAGGCGTCATTTTTATGTTGAAGCCATATTTATATTTTACACATCTTTTGGTTGGATTACATTCATGTCTATCATGTTAATACTGTTCGAAGGCTTGAATGATATTATTTTATATTTTCATATTTTCTGTAGCAGAGATGTATTCTACATATTGAGTTATGTTTGCTGCAGCAAAGATTTGATTTTATATAATTAGTTTAACATTCTTGTAACTAATTCTTAAAAATGAATACCATTTAAGCAATATGAAATTATATATAAACTAAAGTTTAGCAACTCCCAAACATATTACCATGGAAACAATTTAATTAAACATATGTATCTATAAATAATTACCGACATTACTTCCGCCTGAAATAGTGTAAAATATAATATATATCCGGGTATATATCAAACTAAGTCTACTCAAATTAGGTGAAGTGATCCCGATTGGCGAGTTTATTTAGCAGGCTTTACTGGATGACGTGAAAATAGATTGTCATTAAGTTAAGTTTAAATAAATACCCTCTATTTTAGCCTTGTCGATGTTACGAGAATTGAGTAAATCTTCTCATATAATTAGTTAACGATGAAAAATCAAAATTCGAAATGGATCCTATTTTTTACTGTTAATTTTGTGACACATATTCTACGACGTTGTTAAGCCTTGAGAGATAAAAAAATACAAAATAAAACGTTATGCTATGTTGCTGTTAAATTAGTGAAACATGTTCTACAACGCTATCGAGGCTTGACAGATCTATTTATCTATATTTTCAATTCAGTATGTTTACTGCAATAAAGATTTGATTCTACATAATTATTTTATCAGTCTAGTAACTCATTCTTCAATATGAATTCCATATAAGCAATATGAAATTATATATAAAACTTTAGCTTAACTAAAAAGCAACTCCCTAAAATATTACCTTGAGAACAATTTAAGTGAACCGATGTATTTATAAAAAATTACCTTCATTATTTCCTCCTGAAAGAGTGTAAAATATATTATATAGGCGGGTGATGATAATATATATGAAACTAACTATTTTAGAGTATATAGTCTCTCATCAAATTAGCTGAAGTGATCCCGATTGCCGATTTTATTTAGCAGGCTTTACTGGATGAGGTGAAAGTAGAATGTCCTTAAGTTAAGTTTAATAAATACCCTCTATTTCAGCCTTCTCGATGTTACTTTCACTGAGTATATCTGCTGACAGAATTAGTTGACGATAAAAAAACACAAAATAAAACTTTATGCCATTTTGCTGTTAATTTTGTGGAACAGATTCTAACACTCTAATGAAACTTAACAGATCTATTTATCTATATTTTCAATTGAGTATGTTTGCTGCAATAAAGATTTGATTCTACATAATTATTTTATCAGTGTAGTATCTAATTTTTAAATATGAATTCCATTTCAGCAATATGAAATTATATATAAACCTTAGGTTTAGCTAAAAAGCAACTCCCTAAAATATTATTTTGAGAACAATTTAAGGGAACGGATGTCTTTTTAAATAATTACCTTCATTATTTCCTCCTGAAAGAGTGTAATTACATATGAAACTATTTCATTTAGAGTATCCTGTCTGTACTCAAAATTAGCTGAAGTTGTACCAGTGGCTATTTTATCTAGATGGCTTTACTGGATGAGTTGAAGGTTTATTATGTTTAAATAAAGTTTAAATAAAGTTTAAATAAAGTGTTAAATAAGTTTAAATAAATACCTCTGTGTTGGCCTTCTCGATGTTACTTTCATTGAGTAAATCTACTTACATAATTAGTTGCCGATAAAAAATACAAAATTAAACTTTAGCAATTTTGCTGTTAAATTTGAGGAACATATTCTACAACGATATCGAGGCTTGACAGATCTATGTATTTGAGTATGTCTGCTGTAGTAAAGATTTCATTCTACATAATTAGTTTGTCAATCTCGTAACTCATTCTTAAAAATCAATTCCATTTAAGCAATATGAAATTATAAATAAAACGTAAGATTAGCTAAAAAACCTTCTCCATGTTACTTTCAAGGAGAAATCTGCTTACATAATTAGTTGCCGATAAAAAATTTCAAAATAAACTTTATGTAATTTTGCTGTTAGTTTTGTGGAACATATTCTACAACGATATCGAGGCTTGACAGATCTATTTGAGTATGTCTGCTGTAGTAAAGATTTCATTCTACATAATTAGTTTGTCAGTCTCGTAACTCATTCTTAAAAATCAATTCCATTTAAGCAATATGAAATTATATATATAACTTAAGTTTAACTACAACGCAACTCCTTAAAATATTACCTTGAAAAGAATTTAAGGAAACGTATATATTTATAAATAATTACCTTCATTATTTCCTCCTGAAAGAGTGTAAAATATATTATATAGGCGGGAGGTGTTAATATATGTGAAACTAATTATTTTAGAGTATTAATCTCTCCTCAAATCACCTGAACTGATCCCGATTGGCGATTTGTTTTATGGGGCTATACTGGATGACGTGAAAGTAGTGTTCTTAATTTAAGTTTAACTAAATACCGTCAATTTTAGCCTTCTCGATGTTACCTTCATTGCGAAAATCTGCTTAAATAACTAGTTGACGATGAAAAATCAAAAATCTAAATGGATGATATTTTTATACTGTTAATCTTGTGAAACATATACTACCACTTTGCTAAGGTTTGACAGGTCCTATTTATTTATATGTTTCATTGAGTATACTTACAGCAGCAAAGGTTTGATTTTATATAATTATTTTATCATTCTTGTAACTCATTCTTAAAAATGAATTCCATTTAAGCAATATGAAATTATAAATAAAACGTAAGATTAGCTAAAATGCAACTCCCTAAAATATTGCCATAAGAACAATGTAAGTAAAGTATGTATTTATATACATATAATTACCTTCATTATTTCCTCCTGAAAGAATGTAAAATATAATATATAGCCGAGTGGTGTTTTTATATATGAACCTAATTATTTTAAGGTATCTACTCTGTACTCAAATATCTGAAGTGATGTAAATTAGCGATTTTATTTAGCAGGCTTTACTGGATGAGGTGAAAGTAAAGTGTGCTTAAGTTAATTTTAAATAAATACCCTCTATTTCAGCCTTCTCGATGTTACTTTCATGGAGTAAATCTGCTAACATAATTAGTTGCCGATAAAAAAATACATAATAAACTTTATGTAATTTTGCTGTTAGTTTTGTGGAACATATTCCACAACGCTATCGAGCCTTGACAGTTCTATTTGAGTGTGTCTGCTGTAGTAAAGATGTGATTCTACATAATTAATTTATCAGTCTTCTAACTCATTCTCAAAAATGAATTCCATTTAAGCAATATGAAATTATATATAAAATTTAAGTTTAGTTAAAATGCAACTCCCTAAAATATTACCCTGAGAACAATCTAAGTAAAGTATGTACTAATAAATAATTACCTTCATTATTTCCTCCTGAAAGAGTGTAGAATATAATATATAGCCGAGTGGTGTTTATATATATATATATATATGAACCTAATGCTTACAAAATTAGTTGATGATAAAAAAATACAAAATTAAACGTTATGCTATTTTGTGGTAAATTTTGTGGATCATATTCTAACACTCTATTGAGGCCTAACAGATCTATTTATCTATATTTTCAATTCAGTATGTTTACTGCAATAAAGATTTGATTCTACATAATTATTTTATCAGTCTAGTAACTCATTCTTCAATATGAATTCCATATAAGCAATATGAAATTATATATAAAACTTTAGCTTAACTAAAAAGCAACTCCCTAAAATATTACCTTGAGAACAATTTAAGTGAACCGATGTATTTATAAAAAATTACCTTCATTATTTCCTCCTGAAAGAGTGTAAAATATATTATATAGGCGGGTGATGATAATATATATGAAACTAACTATTTTAGAGTATATAGTCTCTCATCAAATTAGCTGAAGTGATCCCGATTGCCGATTTTATTTAGCAGGCTTTACTGGATGAGGTGAAAGTAGAATGTCCTTAAGTTAAGTTTAATAAATACCCTCTATTTCAGCCTTCTCGATGTTACTTTCACTGAGTATATCTGCTGACAGAATTAGTTGACGATAAAAAAACACAAAATAAAACTTTATGCCATTTTGCTGTTAATTTTGTGGAACAGATTCTAACACTCTAATGAAACTTAACAGATCTATTTATCTATATTTTCAATTGAGTATGTTTGCTGCAATAAAGATTTGATTCTACATAATTATTTTATCAGTGTAGTATCTAATTTTTAAATATGAATTCCATTTCAGCAATATGAAATTATATATAAACCTTAGGTTTAGCTAAAAAGCAACTCCCTAAAATATTATTTTGAGAACAATTTAAGGGAACGGATGTCTTTTTAAATAATTACCTTCATTATTTCCTCCTGAAAGAGTGTAATTACATATGAAACTATTTCATTTAGAGTATCCTGTCTGTACTCAAAATTAGCTGAAGTTGTACCAGTGGCTATTTTATCTAGATGGCTTTACTGGATGAGTTGAAGGTTTATTATGTTTAAATAAAGTTTAAATAAAGTTTAAATAAAGTGTTAAATAAGTTTAAATAAATACCTCTGTGTTGGCCTTCTCGATGTTACTTTCATTGAGTAAATCTACTTACATAATTAGTTGCCGATAAAAAATACAAAATTAAACTTTAGCAATTTTGCTGTTAAATTTGAGGAACATATTCTACAACGATATCGAGGCTTGACAGATCTATGTATTTGAGTATGTCTGCTGTAGTAAAGATTTCATTCTACATAATTAGTTTGTCAATCTCGTAACTCATTCTTAAAAATCAATTCCATTTAAGCAATATGAAATTATAAATAAAACGTAAGATTAGCTAAAAAACCTTCTCCATGTTACTTTCAAGGAGAAATCTGCTTACATAATTAGTTGCCGATAAAAAATTTCAAAATAAACTTTATGTAATTTTGCTGTTAGTTTTGTGGAACATATTCTACAACGATATCGAGGCTTGACAGATCTATTTGAGTATGTCTGCTGTAGTAAAGATTTCATTCTACATAATTAGTTTGTCAGTCTCGTAACTCATTCTTAAAAATCAATTCCATTTAAGCAATATGAAATTATATATATAACTTAAGTTTAACTAAAACGCCACTCCTTAAAATATTACCATGAGTAGAATTTAAGGAAATGTATATATCTTTAAATAATTACCTTGATTATTTCCTCCTGAAAAAGTGTAAAATATATTATATAGTTGGGAGGTGTTAATATATGTAAAACTAATTATTTAAGAGTATATAATCCTCTCCTCAAATTAACTGAAGTGATCCCGATTGGCGATTTTATTTAGCACGCTATACTGGATGACGTGAAAGTAGTGTCCTTAAGTTAAGTTTAACTAAATACCGTCAATTTTGGCCTTCTCGATGTTACCTTCATTGAGAAAATCTGCTTAAATAACTAGTTGACGATGAAAAATCAAAAATCCAAATGGATGATATTTTTATACTGTTAATCTTGTGAAACATATACTACCACGTTGTTAAGGTTTGCCAGATCCTATTTATTTATATTTTTCACTTATGAAATGGATAAAATATGGACATTTTGTGACAATTATGCATTAGCTAAAAATGCAGAGTGATACAACTTTCTTTAACACCCAAGAGCCTTCCTGTCTACATACGTAGACAACTCATGTAATCTAGTGAATATTTTTCATTAAAAAAACAGATTGTGTTGTTATTCGAAATCTATCATTAAATTGTTGTTCTGTAACTGTTTATAAAGAGATAATAGTGGTCAGTATTTATACTTAATTGGTCCGGATGTCTACATACGTAGACACACCTAATTTAGAAAATGGCAATTGTTATTTAGTGCAGCCATAATGGTGTCTTTCTCATGTCTGTCTCGCGTATAACCAACTGTACGTGTGTAGACAAACCTAAACGATGACGTTTTACTACAATTATCGATCCTTGCATTCGCTATAATAGGTTGTGCGAGACAACTACTATTTATCGTGTCATTCTCTGATTTTATCTAAAGCGTATACCCAACTGCACTATTATAGGTTGCACACAACTACTGTGTTTCCGTGTAGGCAATTTCGTAGTGAGGCGTTCAACCGAGTTGTCACTTGTGTTTGTACACTATTACTGTTCAGACATATTTCGACTCATTGAACTCAATATATCTGACATCATGGCCCGCCACCTTAGTCTGGATTATGTAGTCAGCTGTATTATGAAACCAAGTAGTGAATCGGACGCCCAGAATGAATCTGGGCCAAATGAAAATGACATTAAAAACGACGACGCCATGGATGTTGAGGAGGCTGATATATACAATGAGCCTAGCGAAGAAGAAATTGAAGAACAAAATTTGTCAATCAGCAGTCAATCGAGTGTAGATTATGAGGAAGATGATGACAATCAACAAAGAAGATGCAATATTTTCTCCTTCTGGCATACAATGGCGCTTTGCTATTCCTCCTGCACGTCTAGTCGCCAGAAATATCATAAGATTTCATGATGGTGCATCCGTCAATCCTACTTCATAATTACAGTCATGTTCTCTATTTATAAGTGAACCTATTTTCAGAACTATTTTGGACCAAACAAATAGACGGCTGCGAGTTCAAAGAAAAAGAATGATTAATTTTGAAAATTTTGGGCTTGACTTGGTTGCATAATTCGCACTGCTGTTGATCGTGATAATTTATCCAAACTGTCATCGCTCTTCTCCACAAATGACAGTAGGCCTTTCTAACGTTGCTCAATTTCTAAACATCCTATGAAGGATATTTTACAAAGCATCAGTTTTGACAATAAATTGACTCAACGAGAATGCCAATAAAATGACAAGCTTGCCGCTGTAAGATAAATATGGGACTTATTTCAACAAAATGTACCACTTCACTACACACCCTCCGATTCTCTCACAATTGACGAACAACTGTGTGGCTATCGCGGTTATACACCTAGACGTGCTTTCATGCCAGGAAAACCAGCTAAGTATGGTCGAAAAATATGTTGGATGTGCGACACAGCGAATGGATACGTACTCACTGCTACTGCGTATGCTGGATGAGATGCTGAGAGAGCAGTTGGACTTGCCAAAAGTGTTGTTATCGATTTAGCAAGAACATATTACAATAAACAGATAAACATTTGCATTCAGAGGTATTTCATATCGTACGAACTAGTGGTTGATCTTTTCTCAACAAAATTGACATACACTAGAACAATAATGGAATAAGTTTATACACGATTTTTATAACTTCAAAGTTCCGTATGTGACAAATACATATACTTTTATCATTCTTGTAATAAAAGTGTCAATAAACTACAGCTTTAAATGTATTTACTTAAAAGCAATCCCATTAAATAGTTTGACAATGAATTGCCTTTCACATATTTCAAATAAACTCGTATATTAATAAATAATTACCATATCCGTCGTTTTCTAAAAATGTGTAAAATATAAATATAAATAATAAGTATAATTCATCAGTCAGCGCATTTTTTGTCGTAATTGAATTAGCAGCCACAATGAACCTAATGCCATTTAATTTTCTCAAAAAATCTATTTTGACTTATTTTTCGTTTCAAACATAGTAAAGGTGTCACCTAGCATTCTTAACTGATTGATAGTTTCTGGACTTTCTGAAGACATTAGTTGTAGACTTGGTATCTTATTTTTATGTTTACATATATTGAGCTATATTAAGCTATTGTCAGTAGCCACCAAACTATTTTTGTCAAATAGTTATACCACATTCTACCTCTTATAATATTACTATCTATATTCTCATAATATTAACTATTTCAATCAGCTAGTTCTGATGGACTGCAGATAAGTAGTTGTTCCGAACACAATTTTTCGTAATAACCACAAGTAAGATATTTTGGATTATTTGTCATATTTGTTCTTCAATCAAACTTCGCCATAACATTTCTTATAAAGAAACATACAATGTTTGTATAAATTTATGATTCTACCATTTCAAAATTAAATTTTGATCTGCTTTTAAATTTAAATACTGTTCATTTAGCAATAAGTAGATTATAGCAAGAGCAATTTTGTAAGTATAAAACTAGTGAAAGCTCACGCTGTGGGTCCTAAGTTGCCACACTATTTATTCTTATTGTTATGTATTATATCATCCTTACATATTCATTTATGAATGCACTGGTTTTTGGAATTTAATTTTTTTTTCGATAAAACAGGCTTCAGCTTGGGTATATACCAATATGAATCTCGTTTTAGCTGGAACGCATGTTAGTTTTGTGTTGAAACATGATGATATAAAGATTTAATTCCACATATTTTATCATTCGCGTAACTCCCAGACGTCTCGATGTTACGATTATTGAGTAAATCAGCTTACACAAATGGTTTTCGCAATCCGAATAAATCAATAAACTAAAAGTTGTTGTCACGAAACAGCGAGGTTTTATAAAAAATGGAGCATAATACTGCCATAATTTGAAAGAACGGCTTAAGTTGATTCATATTGTTACTTTATTGTATTGATTTTAAATTATCATGTGAAATTTTTCTGAAACCTTTATAAATGTTTTTCCAAATACACAAATACAGGTATACCATATGAATAACATTTTCAGAATGTCAAAATTATCTGGCCAAAGTAAAAATATATCAATTCAAAATGCTGTTAAAATCCCAGCTACTGATCCAAGTCACCTGTCTTAAAATGTTATTCACTTCACAGCACCTACTAATCTAGAGTACTCGTCTCAAACTGTGGTTCAATTCACAGCCGATACTGATCCCGAACACCCTCTCAAAATGTTAATCACTTCAGAGGGCACTCTGATCCATATCACACTTTCAAAAGTTTGTTCATTACACAGGCGACACTGATCTAGATCACCCCTCTCAAATTATTGTTCATTTAACAGCTGAAACTGATCGAGATCAACAAACTCAAAATGTTGTTCAATTCACAGCCGACACTGATCTAGATCTATTTATAGTGTTCTGCCTAATCAATTATTAGGCAGGTTCAATTCTGTGGCATCCACTTTCTCCATCCTTCTCGGTTAGCTGTCCGGTGCCTCAATTATATTGAGGTATTTGGTTTGAATTCTTCTAACATAACCTTTCTTGATTTTCCTCTTCCAGAATTGCTTTGACCATTCCTTTTCCACGTATTACATATATGTCCAATTCAATTCTTCTTTCTTCTGGTTATTGTTTCCAACATCCTACAATTTTATTTAATGTATTGGAGTACTGCTTGATTTGTCTTCTTGTCTTTCCATGTTATCAGTTGCATTCTTCTCCAAATCCACATTTCTAGGGCTTCAATGTTCTTCTTATCTTTTTATCGCGATGTTCAGATTTTTGATCCAATATTGCTATACTCCATAGATTTGTCTTCATGATTTTCTTCTTAGTTTCTAGTTCTAATGATTTTGTTAGTAAGTCTCTTCTTGTTGTAAATGACGTTTTGGCCTTCGCAATTCTTGTGTTGATTTCGTTAGTACACCTTCCATCCGATGTTATAATTGCTCCAGGGTATTTGAACGTTTTGACTTGTTCAACTTGTTGATTGTTAAGTGTAATGTTCATTTGATCCTGCCCATTTCTTGAAACTTGCATTACCTTTATCTTCTTTATGTTTATCTACATGTTGAAATCTTTCGCTTTACTATTTAAGCTGGTCTACAAGGTTTTGTAGTCTTGCTTGATCATCTACGAATTGCAGTTCTGTAGTTATTTATCCTCCTACTGTGACTCTCTCTTGTATGTGGTTAATTGCTTCTATTAGTTTTTTTCCAATTTACCCAGTCTAATGCCTTCTCAAAGTCGATGAAACATAGGTATAGTCCATTATCATATTCAATGCTTCTTTCGATGTTTGTTCTCATTGTTCCTATTGCTTCACTAGTGCCCCATCCACGTCTAAATACGAATTGCTTTTGCTTACAATCTTCTAGTTAGAACTCTAAGTCAATTTTGAAGCATGTGATATCAGGCTAATTGTTCTGTATTATGCACAGCCCACTGCATTTGGTTTCTTCTTTAATTGTTCTGTAGAAATATTCTGGCCACTTTCTCTGATCGTACATTAAATTGTAGATATTGTTAAGAAATTTCATTGGTTTTGAGTAGAGTGATTTAAGTAGTTCGGCTGGTATTCCATCCGTTCCTTCAGCTTTGTTTGTCTTCATATGTTTAACACCTTCTTCAACTTCACAATGTAATACTGATGGTTCTCTGAAGTCGTCATTGACAGTTTCTTCTTCTTCTAGTTGAAGATTGTTTTTTGCGCAGGTTTATTTGTTTTGTTGTACAGTTATTCTATGTATGTCTTCCACCGATTCAATATATCATCCAGCTTTGTTAGCAGAATTCCATTTTTGGTCGTTTATTTCAGTTCTTCTGTCATCAGTTTTCTTGTCTACTATTAATTATCGTATGTTTTGATACATTAAGTGTCTTTGTCCAGTTTTGTCCATATCTTTAATATTACTCCATTTTTATACCACCATGCTTCTGTTGCTTTCTGTGTCTGCCGAAGTAGTCTTTTGTAGTTTTGTCGTCCGATTTCGTTGTTGACTGATCTCCATTTGCGCCTTTTTTGTATTTTTGCGATCATCCTGTCGTTGATCCAGGGTTTCTTTTGGGTAATTTTTCTATTTTAGTTTTATTAGATGTTCATATTGTTGCTTTCAGTTGGTTCCATTAATTGCTCCCCTTTTTGCTGATTGATATTTTGTAACTGTTGTTCAAAATGATTTGCGTAGTGAGCTTTAATGCGAACATTATGATTTTTTCGAAGTCCCATATTTTCTGCGGTCTTTTCTTTTTAATTTTCTTGAATTTCAGATTTGTGTTTATCATGATAAGGTTTTGATCGCTGTCACAGTCCGTTCCTGGAAGCAGTATAATTGTTGACGCCATTTCTGTATCGTTGTCTCGCTACAATGTAGTCAGGTTGACATCGAAATTTATCTCCATGTGTACCGTTTCCTTTTGTGCTATTGAAATACTGTGTTTGTGATGACTAGTTTGTGTATTTTTTTGTAAAATCTACGAATTGTTGTCCTCTTGTGTTTCTCGTTCCCAATCCAAAGTTTTCTACTTCTTTATCGTCGTTTCCTTCTCCTTATGCACAGTAAATTTGGACTCATTTTACCTCTCAGATGATAACATTGATACTAAAGGTGATACCGTCCACACCATACTTTATCGTCGTTTACTTCTCCAACAATTTTATTCCAATATCCCATAAGTTCAAGATTATCGTTTCCCTTTCTTTCTTGAATACGTTCTTCAATTTAGACATATATGTACCGCTTCAATTTCGTCTTCGTAGTGGTCTGATGTTGGCATGTACACTAGCATAATTGCTTTGTTGGTCGGTTCAGCTTCTAATTCTGTTTTCTGTATTTATTGAAGAGTTTTTCCTGATTGATAATGATCCAGGACTATGGCTACTCATTGTTGGTGTTTATTGACTCCTGAATAGATGATTCTGTAACAATTGTTAATGAATTCTACAGATCTTTTCCATTGTGTTTTGCATAGTCCCAGGATGTTGACTTTATCTCATAATGTTGTTCACTTCACAGCGGACACTGATCTAGATGACGCGTCTCAAAATGATGTTCAATTGAAATATGTATGTACCAAATACTAACTAGCGATATCCAAATCTTTAAGTATACTTAATATTTTTATACTTAAATTTCATTAAAATATATAATTATTAAGATATGACGACATATGTAGTAGGTATGTACGTAATACATACTTTTATAAATGGTTATGATGTTTGTGTAATGAAATATTATTTTGATGAAAATTTGTGAAATAATTATATGTAGATAGATAATACCATATATAGTTTTTTTTAATGCGAAATTATAAAACTATTCACTTATTGAGTAACAATACATATGTGGTTCTTTCAAAGTAAATTTAACCAAACAAAAAAAATTGAAAGATTGATTTAAATAAAATGTAAGGTTTTGATGGCTATTATCATATCAACTAGTTAGAGATTATGTTTAGCTAAATTATTTAAAAATTTGGTCGAAATTGAAGAAAAATGAATTAGATATTAAAAGGTTCACTATATTGTTCTCTTAAAAAATCCAGAATATGCAATTGATTCAGGTGTACCTGAAATCAAGCATCATGTATTGAACTCCCTTTTACATGATGCCAAAGTAAAGTAGCTCCTGATTTTAAGCCACTCAGACCGTAAACTGAATGATGGTAAAATCAAGTCTATTAAAGTAAATGTTCATCTGTACAAAATAATATTGACACTGTAAAGAAAGCCCAGGAAAAATTAAAAATAAGCTTAGTGTAGAATACTGTTTACATTAACTATGACAACTCGTCTTTAGCTCGAATAGAATATTATCGACTGAGAATGAAATTAATAGAACTCAAATTCTCCAATCTCCGAAATTCTTATAAAGTTGTCAAGGGAAAACTACTCTCCAAAATGAAATTCAAATAGACTGCTTCCACCTCATCAATCAGATTTTTTAGATAGTAGGAATCAGAAATTCACTTCGTTTTCTACATTTCAGCAAAACTATCGGCCCTCTATTTTTTGCCAATTTCCGATTTTACCAGATCATCTTTATGTATAAACGTTTTGTTGCTGCTAAAACTTGTTTAAACCGTAATATCTCTGACAATTTAATTAGTATACATAATTGTATTACCTCTAAAGATCGTAGAGATGGAAGGGTGTGTTTGGGCTGATATCAAGATTGATGTTAAAAACCTAAACTGACTAACCCTCCCGACTATTTAAAGACACTTAGATTCATCTAACCGCCCTTCAACTTTATTTTAATATGCTTATATATCTCCCCCTCCTTCTAGACCTATCTAAACAAACTAAAATGTGTGACTATCTAACAGTAAACCTTGATACCTTTCTCAACACCCAATACAATTATGACATTATGTTCTGCGGCGACTTCAATGGATTTGTAGTACGACATTCTTGTAACAATGTTAACCTAATCGAAATCGTTAACCAGCCCACACGTGGTCCATATATTCATGATGTAATATAAAATTCGGATCCAAAGTGTACAATGACAATAACTTGTCCATTCAAAAGTTTCAGCAAATCCTGTAAACCCTTCTACTGGTTGAGAAATAATATTTAAACGACATTGTGATTTAAGAGATTCGACATATTGATTCCTTCTTCCTCTTATAGTGTTCTGCCGAATTAGTTCTATGGCATCCACTTTCTCTATCCTTCTCGGATTGCTGCCCGGTCCTTCAATTCTCTATAGGTGTTTGGTTTGAATTCTTCTAACATCCCTTATCTTGCTTTTCCTCTTCCACGTTTCCCTAGAAATTGACCTTCCAGAATTACTTTGACCATTCCTTCTCCACGTATTATATGTCCAAACCAAATCTTCTTTCTTCTGATTATTGTTTCCAACAAGCCGTTTTGTCCATTGCAAGCCTTGTGCGGATTTCGTTACTGCACCTTCCATCCGATGTTATAATTGCTCCAAGGTATTTGAAGGAATTGACTTGTTCAACTTGTTGATTGTTAAGTGTAATATTCATTTGATCTTGCCAATTTTTTGAAACTCGCAATACCTTTGTCTTCTTTATGTCCTAAGTCCCGCACCATATTTCTTGTTATTGTTTTGCATTTCTAATATATTTTACATTTTTCATTTCTGACTGGATTGTTTTACGGTTTATGATTTTTGGATTTCGGATTTACTAGATGGTGTTTTCAATCACCGAGCTTGACTGGCCATCTTATCATGCTTCAGCTT
>JAUYWI010066010.1:0-15085 GCA_034780595.1 Parotoplana pacifica
ATTTTTACACATCTTTTGGTTGGATTACATTCATTTCTATTATGTTAGTACTGTCGAAGGCTTGACTGATATTATTTATTATTTTTATTTCTTATTTTGAATGTTTGCTGCACTAAAGATTTATTCTACATATTGTAATAGATCTGTTTATGATAGTAATAAATGAAGTTGCTAGTGGTACAATGTGTTTTAGATGAACCATGGATATATTGTCTGGACCAAGAGAGGGTGATTTTGTTTATTGTTTGATGGCAGATGTTAACATTTCGTTGGTGAATAGAGGAATGGATTGATTGTTAATTTTTGGTCATGAGTCCTTTTTTAATAAATCTTTAGGAAGTATCCGTCACTGTGACCAACGGAAAATTTTTATAGGTGAGGCTACCTCAGACCACCTCACTCGATAAATAAAAAAAATAAAAACATTAAAATGTGACCATGGAATCGGGATTCAATTCTCTTCTTTAGACATTATTTTCACGTTGTAGACAACCTTTTTTGAACTTGAATATCACACAGGTATATAAAATAATCTAGGTTTGATGAACGAGTTACAGTTTAAAGTGCAAGTTCCAAGTGCATATTTCTATGCAACAATACTAAATGTATACATAATATATGTACCTAAGTACCAACAAAAGTAGGATTCTTGTAACAGAAAGTGTGAAAAATGGCTTCAATATAGTAATACAATTTTTCAAGAAAACATCAAAGTTTTTTAATATATGAAACTTATTTTACACCAAAGTTCAGGCAAGTTTGATGCTGCATAAAATTTTCAAAGCTGTCAAAATTGAAATTTACTATTTTTGTTTGTTTTTTTAGAAAGAAACCAATACCGGCGCATTTCAAAGAACAAATATTCTAGACCAATTATAATTTTCTAGAATATCCATTTACTAGACTGAAGTACTATAAAACAGTCAAATTTGTGGATACTTATGACTCAACCAGCATTAACTATGTATACACCAATTTCAAGTCATGGAAAGAAAAGATAGTAACATGTATTATACAGTTTTCCAAACGATTTGTTAGCATGCACATCATAAATGATATACATTAATAAAATATTTTACAAAAAACAATAC
Organism: Parotoplana pacifica; assembly: GCA_034780595.1. Lineage (NCBI taxonomy): Eukaryota > Metazoa > Platyhelminthes > Proseriata > Otoplanidae > Parotoplana > Parotoplana pacifica. The sequence continues at coordinate 1,092 of JAUYWI010066010.1, forward strand.
AATACAAATGACATTCCAATGTCAGTTTGTCTTTAAAAGTTCCTGAAATTTATCAATAAAAAATTTCAGGAACTTTTAAAGACAAACTGACATTGATAGAGCTTTTTTCAAGAAATGTACATAAGATATCTAGTTATATACATCGCAAACAGTACTGCTGTTCCGATAACAATTTATGCTAATTTCATATACTACACGGAGATTCAAAGTAGCAGGCTCTTTGGCATTGAGAGAATATAGTTTTTGGCTGAAATGAATCTTCTGAGAATATTCTTGAACAAAGCATCATTGCAGCAGAGAGAAATGTCATTAGCGAGTGATCACTTCAAAATTCCGTTAGAAACTCAGTTTAATGGAGTTACAAAAGTGACAAAAAATGAAGACGTGCACGCAAGAGAGGATTATGTAAAAATGACCAAGGTAATGAAATTATTGTTAGATTTGTAGTTTATCAGAAAGCTTTTTTGAGAAATCAACTGCAGTTGCAAATGTTTTAAAATGCACTGGAAATGGTAATAAGCCGTGAAGCCACTGGACATTTTTTGCCATCTAAGACCACAGTATTTTAAAGGAAAAGTGTGGCAGCCAGTCAAAATAATAAAGTGTTGTCCTTTTGCTGGTGCATCTTTGAAAGAATAGTTTGACACACGGAAGTTCCATTAAACTGAATAAATCCTTTTCGGTAAACGTTGTGAATATTGTGAAATCCACATGCAGGACATAAACACGATATAGGGAAAAATCCAGAAAATAGGATGTAAAAAGGCGCATAATGAGAATGTATAATATTTATTATAAAGTACCTACTTATTAGAAAGTGTTTAAAGCTTTTCTAGTAATGTAGAGGTTTATAATATATACACATAGATATCAATCAGGAATATAGAGGTTCGTTTGATGTTATCAGGATGTTACAGTAGAAATTAAGTAGTATGTACTTTTAAAAACTCCAAAATGATAACAATAGGAATAATACATAATATTATTTCAAAAAATGTTCATAGTCATAGATATTTGTACATAGGTAATATTCAAAGATATAGCAGTTGATGGGAACTTACTGCAATTAATTGAAATTATTAAGTACTTATGTATGTATGTAAGTATGTATGTATCTTAAAAAACAAAATAGAAGATTGCTTTGAACGCACAAATTTTTGGTGATTTGTACTGAGCTCTTGTATCTCTTCATTTTATCGCTCTTTCTACGGTTGTTGGTTGTATATTTGTTTCATCTAACCTTTGTTCTTTCTAATAGGACCATCCACATCACAATTATTGTTTTCATTTGGTTCTTTTTCTGACTGTTTTCCATGATGGATTTCACAGATTTCTGGACTGATCTGTGAATTAGCAGTTTCCCTGAGCTTATTCTTAAACCTCCGTTTTGCCAAAATTTTCAAAAATGTCGATTGCGATATTTCTTTCTAGATTTTTCTGCAGCGTCTAGTGACGTTGGTTTGACTTGTTCGGTACAGAATCGTTTCAGTAGATTACATTTTTCATTTTTCTGCTGCTCCACATCATTTCTTCTTTTGTAAGCAGTCCAGTCATCATCTTTTTCGCCAAAAACGTTGAAATTTCTTCATGTAAAATATTATTTTTACCGAACATATTTACAGATGTCTGGTTGTGTGCCATTAGATATTGCTTTATTGATTGGCATGCATCCACTGTCCCGATTTTGAGGCTAGAAATGGTTTTATTTAATCACAGATTCGTCTGACTGAATGAGCGTTCTACTTCAGGAGCAGTAAAAATATTTAACAAGGATTTTGTGAATCTGTTGAGTATGCCGTATGTCCTAATTTTGGGAATTTCATTAAGCATAGGATCAATGCAGAACTTCATAACTTCCTTTTCGACATTTTAAACTTCCTACCCTTCCCTTATCTTAATGACAAAATTTCGCCTGAAAACTTTGGAAATTTAGATACCCTGCACCTGATCTTGTTTTATCAGTCGGGGTACTTATATCCTGCAACCATAATGGATATACTGAGCTCTACTGAATGGCAGCAGGTGTATTTGAAGTAGTTCACAATCAAATGAAAAATAACCTTAAGAAAAATTAAATAATACATACTACCTATATAAGATATATACAGACAGTCTATCTTTAAGATAAAAATAGTATAGTAAAACTAAAATTACAATATAAAAAAAGACCAAATGATCATGAGCTATAGATTACTCCAATCTTCAAAGTGCATTAATATGATCGTGTGTTAGGTTCTTTACTATTTGACAATTGATAAAATTACATACTTGAAATATAGAAGTAAGAAGTATGGGCAGCAATCAGCTATTACAGCATAAAACAATTAGTTTGCCCATATCTTATTTTTCCATGACAAATACTCAAATTCCTTGACTTTCTAGACCACCAAAAGTTTCCCTGATTTTGTAAAACTAATATAGAAAGGTATGACAAAACAAAAATATTATTTTGTAGATATTATTTTTTTAGAAAAAAGAAACCCATACAATTGGATAGAGACAATCTTTTCTAAATGATCTGTATCATCACATATTATTACGTGAAAAGAACAGTTCATTGACAGGAACTTAACCTAAATACGTCATGAAACATTTCCAAAGAATTCAATTCAACTAAACGTTATCGTGTACCTATTTGACATTACTGAAACAATGCGCCTTTTGACTATATTTGTAGCAGTAGGTAGATATTATGGAATCCAATATTGCATATAAATAAATTCAAACTAACTATCTACTTATAAAAATTCGTTTTTTATATGAAAACATCAATAGTGGCAAGAAATAATAGCTAACATAATTAATTGAAGTAATTAACAAAACTGTTTTTGTAAGGATTAAGGACAACATTCTGCCTATTCAATGAAAATTACCCTGGAATCTCCAAATTCCAAAGCTACGGAACAATTGTTTTGAATTTAGCACCTTAATCCATATTAATAAATTGAAACTATTTGTAGCTTTAAACATTTTTTCAAGTGATCTACGAGCTGGAATAAAAAGCAAAGAATATATTAAGCTCAATATCTTAATAACTGAAAATGAAAGTGAGAACTTTTTCACTAAGATTATAAAACTAGATAAATATGTACTTATTGACGTAAAAAAGGATTATTGATTCTGAAGCAGAGCAGAAAATAACATAATTCGGTTGGCCAATATGGTACCTATCACTTTTGTTAGTGATTTTTGTCCATAAGGTGAAACTCTTTTTTTAAATTTTATATTTTTATATTAGAAAATAAATTATGTTTGTTTAGTTAGACCTGTGAAATCTTCCAGAAAATAATATTCAACAAAAATGTTATATAAAATTTATGCCCAAATTTGGATATATCTAAAATCAAATATAGAGATAAAAATAATAGGAATACTGTCAAATTTGGCATAATATATTTCTTTTCTGACAGTTCATGTGACTGTGTCAAAAAACATAGCTTTATCCAAGTCTGAAATTGAAGTCCACGGATTTAGAGTCTGGGTCTGTTGAATGAGGCATTTACCCTTAGTAGATCAGGCTAATTTTTACATACGTGGTAGATAAGGGGGTCGCTACCCCCCACTCAGGATTTCATAGTTCCCGTAGATGGATTCATCTACAGCTTATTTTTAAATCCATAAGGGGGCCATCAGGTCCAAAATTTAAAATTTGGTGTGTAGGTCCACTAGGCACTCAGTAACACAAATCATCCATAAATATGTTTTTTAATTATTGACCCTTTGGACAAAAAGTCGATAGTTTTGGCTTAAATTACTAAAATTTAAGATTCAGAATTAGGAAGGCATTAGAAATAATGTATTAGAAAATTGGCTGCTTCGCTTTTATGGCTATGACGCCCACCATATTGGCGCAGGTTTATAAAAATTTCTTCACGTATAAATTGCTCTATTTGTTTTGAAATAGCTTATTACTAGGTTTTAGGTCATTCTAGTGGTTTTGGAATAATTTCCTGCACTAAAATTGAATTTCAGAAAAATTGATTTTTAATGCATTGGCCAGAACCTGCTTTGACAGCCTTTTAATAAAAAAACAGACTTCCAATACTTTTCTTCTGAAAATCTTCAACTTTTTTTCTTCTTAAACAAAATTTGCAAATTTTCTTTACTTTTATGCTTTGATATGAAATATACAAACATTTTATGTGATTGTGCCTAGCTGATGAGGCCCAACAAGGCCGAAACAGCTGTCCTGGGCTATCACTTGAGAGTAATATAAATAAGTAGTATATTTTTATCAAAATATACCTGTTTTTTTATTATTACTCTTAAACACATAAAAAAATTTTCACGTATAATTGCTCTATTATTTGATTTGAAATAGCTTATTACTATTTTTAGGCTATTTCTAGTGGTTTTGGAATAATTTCCTGCACCAAAAAGCAGTGGATATCAAATTTTGAATTTGGATAAAGCTATGATTCTTTACTTGGCACACTTATAACACACCAGATAAAGAATAGATATACCAAATATGTAAGGATTCCAATGAACTATTCATATTTTACTTGGAAATTTTTGACCAGAAAAACTTTCATAATCTTTTTTGAGCAATATTTTTAATGAAATTTTCCATACTACACAATCTGCGGGAATTTAAAAAGAGTCTATTCGTAGGGTTATGTGAAATTTAAAACATAAAACATTTTTTGGCTTTCAGGTTGCATCCTGGCCATAAAAGCCAATATTTTAAAACCCGGAATATACAAACAATTACATTATAATTTGGCTTCAGGATTGTCTTTTTTTAAATAATTCATCTTGGCCCAACCTCTTTTTTAGAGGACCGTCACATGACCTTAGGGGAAGTCGGACCCTAATTTGTTTAGAAGAAATTCAATTTTGGCAGAACTGTGATGAATTTATGGTCCTTATTTCTCAGAAAGCATACATTTGTCTTATCTTCTGAATATAAATCTCAGATCTGAGCAAAATTGTATATATTGTTTAGATTTTGTTATTTTAGCTAAAAAAACATTTTTGTCCATAATATCGATAAATTGTTTTAAAAAAAAACAATTCAGGATTTGTATTACTTCGGTCTTAAGTTCTGTATCGGAAGGAGTTTAACTTTTGAACATGATGACGCCATCGACCCCTAGTTAATCAAAAAGAATTTTTGTCAATGAATCTTCCAAAGGTACCTGTGTTCCAAATTTCAGTTCCATTGATCCACAAAAAGTATAAAATCATAGTGGGAAATAATACCTCTGTGACCACTAGGTATTTTAGGTTCTTATAAAAAATGAATAATTGTCAGCTCTACTTACTCAAATATATAAAAATAGTATAATCATATTCTTACTATTTATATGTTTATTGAAATGCAGATACTGATTGAACTCATTCCACAAGAATTAACAGATCTAAATTACATTTTCAACCACTATAGATTAACTGTTTTGTATTTTAAAGCAATCGGTCCAGCTGTGTCAGAGATATAAAAAGCACACAGATCATTTTCCAACCTAGTAGGTACGATACTGATAGTTACAATATGCAGATTTATAATTTCTTTAAAACAACACTCCAAGTAATATATATATCTTCTTCTTTTTCTAGCTTTTCCCACATTTAGGATTATTTTCATCCACTTCTTGCGATCCATTGCATCATCCTCTCAGACTCCCACATGCTCCATATCTTCACGGATGTAGTCTTCCGATCTCTTTTGGGGTCTTCTACGCCTCCTTTTCCCCACCTTCATTTTCTGACTCTTCTACTCACATAGTTCACCTCTCTCCTCATCACAGGTCCTTACCACCGGAGCCTCACCTTCCTCAGTTTTCCTTTCAATTCTCCAATAGTCATCCTCTCCCTCACCTTTTCATTTCTCACCTTGTCAAGTCTCGTCAGTCCTAAAGATCACCTTAGCATATTCATCTCTGCCACCTACATCTTTTCTTCCTGTCCTTTTGTAGTAGTCACAGTCTCCATCCCATACAGAATTGATGGTCTCACCCATTGTAGTTTAGATCAATGGTCTCACCATTGTCTTATACATTTTACCTTTCACCTTGTCTGGTACTTTTCTGTCACATATAACACTAGTTATCCTTTTCCACTCCTAGTAATATATCATATTTAATTTAAAATATAACTTACTGGGCCTCTTATTTCATCAATTTGTTGATTTAAAATACATATTCGATTTTCTTTTAGCAGGAGATCCTTATGCATACGACCGTTTGCTTCGAGCAAATCAGAATTAAGTTTCGATATTTCAATCAACTGTTTCTCATAGTTGCTAAGCAGTTGTTTAGTATCATTGACTGGTTCATTTGCAGCACAAGAAACAACAGTTTCTCTATTCCTCGGGTCAACGTTATGGGTGATAGCTTTAGCTGCGTTAAGAGTGTCAGTAGCAGTAGATGGTTTTTGATTTTCTACCAGTATGATGTATTTTTTCAGTTGATGTTTTAATAAATCAACTTCCCTGAAACATAAAAAAACTATATTACAAACACGGTTGCAGCAAATAATTTAGCTTCATGTTTTAAAATCGAGGTCCCTCGCAGTGGAGATCACGAAGTTATTATTAATTTGATCACCTATGTTTTAAATGAATATTATTTTTTTGTCGATGGTACATTTTGTATTCATTTGACTATCTATGGTCCAAATGAATATTTTCTATCCACGATCCTTTTCTTTTGTCTACTGACACCTTTGGAGGTGGGTTCTTCTCGGAAACCATAACACCGAGAAAACTAAAATTGTAGAAAATCCTTCAAAGTGTGCACAGAGCTAAAAGTCACTTGTCAAAACAGCCCAGATTTTGCACAATTCAAGCAATTCCAACAATATTTTTACCTCAATTGTTTTACATAAAATCGCTTAAACGGTATTTTCTGATTATTCAACGCGCTGCGGCTATCCCACCAAATTCGCCTACTAAGCATCTAATAAAAGAACAACCATGAAAATAAATACAGTAGAACATCCTCTAAGAAGCGTTTAAAGTTGGATGACTAGGGCCCGCCACATTTTTGACATGGGTGCTAGGGAACAAGAATCATAAAAAATGATGTGGTCACAGCCGCCTCTTCATGCCGCTAATAGTCAAAAATAAAACCATAAAATTCCATCTTTTAAAAATGTTTTTCAATGTATGGCATGATATACTGCACAATTGAGTTATCCTGTAATTTTTTAGGGCTGTCAGGACGTAATTGACTATACACAACTTGGACAAAGCTACTCTAGGGATCAAGCACCATACATTTGCAAATACGGTCAAAGAATCAGTTTTACATTGTCTAGTTTCTATTTTTATTGGTTGACAGATCATCAAAACTTAAGAAAATACAAAAAATTGTAGGTACTTAATGCTATGTAAAAAGAAAGGGGTCAGGAAGAACCTACCCAAGCATATGTCAGAACCTAAATATCTTTGAAAATACCAGACACATAAAAAATAAAATAATGCCGAAATATCAAACGTAAGGGCCGGTTTTTTAAAAGAAAAAACGTGCCCGTTGAAAGCATAGCTCCATGTAAAATGCTTTAGAATTTTTTCCATAAAATTTATAGAGACCAATCCATAGGTGTATTCTAGAGGGGCAATATGTGAAAAGACTCCACAACATATTTTTAATTTTTGTTTATGTAAAAGTTTGAGACATGAACAAAAAACGTAATCTCACTCTCACACAATCTGACAAACGCTCCTGAATATGTTCCAAGTAGATCTAATCAATACTTTGAACAATAACATTAAAACGTTCTAATTAAGTATTAAATCGAACAATTCAAGAACATATGAAGATGGGATTGAAGACGTTTATATCCTAAAGTATCCCTTATTTTTAACTATCTACTGCTTTTGTTTGACGACAGTCTTATCGATCATTGAGAATATTGTCAGGTCATTGATGTATAGCAATCACAGTTTTGGACCAAGTACTGTTTGTAGTAAGTCCTCCTTGAGTTTCAGTCTAATCCATTTGGTGATGCAGATTGGTAGTTGGAGTTTGGAGGAGAACTGTTTTGATAAGGTGGTTTATTCATTTTGTTGCTCTGAGGATTAGAGCCTATTTATATGGGCAAAACCTTATCATTGTCCATGCTGATTCCAGAATAAAACGCTTAATAGACAAGTTTTGACGTACAGGCTCTGTTAATCTTGAAGAGCGCTCAGGCAGACTATCTTTAGAATCCGATGGTGATAAAGTTTATATGGTTCAAGGTGCATTCATTGAAAGTCCCACACAATTAACAAGAAAGGTTGCACAGCAAATTGTCTTTCCTCGATTAAGTGTTCACAAAGTCTTAAAATTGTTTCGTTACACAGTGGTCATTCAAAATTTGTAGAAACCATCTGAAGAGGGACAAAAGTTTCAACATCTTTTATGAAATATTAGGTGTATTGTACAAAACTGAACTTTATATTTTGAATAATATGTTTTGTAAATAAATGTTGGATTTTTAATTTATTTCATTTTTTTCTCACTTACAGTACTTTATTAATAGTTAAGTTAAATTCAGTGTCAGTAAGATAAGTATTTTTTCCTTCTATTTACATTTTTTTCTATATATCTCAATAGCAAACTATTAGTAAGGATATAGTCTCACATTTTGTAGAATTAAATCTTTACTGCAGCAAACATGCAAATTAAAAATTAATATCTAGCAAGCTTTCAACAGTACTAACACCATAAAGATGAATATAATCTAACCAAAAGATATGTAAAAATATGGCTTTAAACATAAAACAACAACTTCAGAATCAAATCAAAACTATGCAATCATGTGCATATTGTTCTACACTCAAGCTGAAGCATGATAAGATGGTCAGTCAAGCTTGGTGATTGAAAGTACCATCTAGTTCATCCAAAAATCAAAATCCATAAAAAATTCCAGTCAGAAATGAAAAATATAAAGTATTTAAAATGCAAAACAATAACAAGAAATATTGTGCAGGACCTAGGACCCTCAGCAGTGAGTTCAAATCAGTTTTATGTGTACACACCACTCTTCCCATAATCTAGTTATTATTTAAATTGTACTATTGGGTTAAAAGGTAGATCAAAATCAATTTTTGAGATGATGGAATCATTACATTCATACAAACTATGTATATTCCTTATATAGAAGAAATGTAATGACCACTGTTGATTGAAGATCCATTACTGCAGTTTTTTGTAAGTCTACCAGAACTAGTATTACTAAATCAGTTGATTGAAATAGTTTATATTCTGGGAAAATTGATAGTATTATAAAGTGATAGAATATGGTGTAATTAAATTGTTCATCACTATCCAAAAAGGAATAACAATTGGAGCCAATGTATGTAGTTTCAGAAAGACCAGTAAAATTAATATTGATTTTAAGGAAAGCTTCATGAACTTCTTGTTGATCTGTAGTATCAAAGAAATCATCATTAGATAAAATTTAATATAATAGTATTAGTTCTATTTAAATTTTTAGTTACTTTTTGAAATTAATTCCTCCAAAAAAGCTCCATTTTCATTTGTTCTGTTATCCATCCATTTTAAGTTACCATTAAAATTTACTATGTGTAGCTCATTTCAAACTTCTAAGTTTGACAACAATGTATACATCCAAAATCCTTTGAGATGACTTGTACCTTTACATGCTCAGAAATCCCCTTAAATGATTTTTTAAACATCAAACCCCAATTTTTGGTGCTCTGCAGTGTACAGGGTTCCCGCAGTCCTGGAATATCCTGGATTTCCATTGTTAAAAATCCAGGTCTGGAAAATCCTGGAATTTGGGATATTTTACTTAAATTCTTGGAATATCCTGGAATTTCTGACATTATCAGTAAAATTTATATTATTGTATGCATAGGTATGTATGGTAAGTCAACTTTACAAAAGTATGTAATTGTTTTGTGTACCAATATTTTTTTCAAAAATTCAAAAATAATTTCTATTGTATTCATATTTAATGGCACCTGCTTCAACAATATATTTTTAATCAAAACTATATAAATGATAATTTTGCTAAGCACAACTATTATGGTTGCAGAGAGATAAGTGCCTCTGGCATGCTGAGCTGCCATTAGTTAGTCCAATGTTATTATATAAAAATTGAGTATTTTTTCTATGGGCTAAACACATTCGCTAGGAATGCATGGAGATAAGTGACCCTGGTCTACTGAGCTATTAGAGCTATTAGATAATATCTTTTAGAATTATAGATTTCTTTAAACATTATTTACAAAACATAAAACATTACATGAACATTTAATAACTTCACATAACTTTATATTTAATCATGTTATTATTCATCACAAAAGCATGAGAATCCTGACATTTGATTTGTAACTGACATAATTTGGATTTTCTATTAATCATACATACATTTACATACTTCTATGTTTGTTTTAAACTGCTGGTTAGCATGCAGTTTTTTGCACTATTTTTTATCATTAATATTTATTTTTTGGACCTGGAAAATCCTGGAAAACCATTGCTCATGAGTGCTCATCAACATGCTGCATCATTTCCAGGATAGCCTGATGGCAGCACAGTATGTGAAGATCCTGGAAGATAAGGTCCAACCCTTCTTCAATGACAACCCAACTTATACAAAAGGCTAAAAATCAACAACAAATTTAAAATCCTAATGATTATTGGGAATACAGCTACTACTTGTGTCTCACTAAAACTATATATTGAGGGGGGACTTATCTATATCTTCCATTCATAACATTTTTACCTCCAATGATGTGAAGTCTGGTCAGTCCTAAAGACCATCATAGAATTTCATTTCTGCCAGCTGCATCTTTCTGGGACAGACTGATATTTGTATATGTTTTCTCTAATTTTCTGTAGAATTTACAACTGTCCTTTCATCATCATTAATTATGAATATTTTAGATTGTAATATATTCCAATAAGCTATCAAATTTAATTATTAATTTATAATTTATTTTAGCTAAGAAGCAAGGTATACTCAAGTCAAGATGGAAACAAGAAGCAAAAAAGAAAAAAACAGACTTAAATGTTGGTAAAATACCAGTATACCACAAGTCACTCAAGTCAAACAGACACAAGAAAATCAAAGCTATTGATCCATTCTATCATGGTGAAAGGAAAAAGTAATATTTTGCTTTTATAACATGTAACATAATATCTTTACATTCTCTATGTTTAGATTAAAACCTAAGGCTAAATCAAATGACATTGTATGCTAGCATGTAAGCTTGGTGGCAATATGCTTTCATGTTTTCAGGATGTCAAACTGGGGTTCCCCACCTACTCATACTGAGTCTGGTTCTCAACCCCAGTTCTTTTTCTGCAGAGATGTGTGATGACATGGCTGTAGCATCTACTGTGGTGCTACAGTGTCTCATGGGATATCTTTGGATATGAGAGGATTATCACAACTGCAGAAAAGCCTGACCAGCACAGTTTTCTGTGAGGCTTGAGCAGTGTTCCTCTCTTCTTCAACCAGCTGTGTGCTGGTGTGGGAGAAAGTATCACTGAGCTATGTTAGTAGCTGAGATAGAGTGGGCCGTCAAAGTTAAATGCCATTGATCACCCCTTGAGTTTGTTTTTAACTAAGACAAGGGAGTAACTTGGTTTTAAAATTCAATGCCACCCCTCTTGAGCTATACTAGTCCTGACTTGCAACAACAACAACAACAACATAGATTAAAAGTTTAATATTTATGGCACTAATCAAGAAGTGGTTGGCCCTGAAAAGGACTGTGGATGCATTTTCAGGATGGAGTAGAAGGGGAGTGGACTCAATAGTCACGGGATGGCCATTTTGATCAATATGGTTGGGTATTGACTGATGGAGATTCAGTGTCAGCTGCTGTGTCAAATGATGGAAAATTTCAGTAGCTGTTTCACCACATGAAGTGAAAGAAAATTATCTGCACCTCACCTAAATTTGGGAAAAGCCAGAAGAAGATATTTTAAATATATTGAAAGGCCTCTTCTGAAGTTAACTTTTTTATTTATACAGGGCTGGAAATAAATAACTGATACAAGACTACATTTCAATAAAAAGGTCAATGAGAATTTTCTTGTTTTAAAACATATTTTTAGAATTTGTTTTTCAGAAATAAATACCAAAATGTAAACTCACCATTCTGAAAAAAATCCAATTAAAGCAATTGTTTTAAAATTAAAAATTTCTCATTGAAAGTTTTAGAGAAAATTAGTTTCGTATTGGTTATTTATTTCCAGCCCTATATATATATATGAATCTTCACAAAAATACTTTATATATAAAATATCTTCAGTAGTTCATAAAATAAAATTCGAATAATATGTCAATGCAGGGTGGGGCAAAAGTCACTGGACTATTTATAGTAAACAGTTAATATTTATCAAACACTATTAAGCAATGTGTATACATTGTCATGTGCATGATAAATGTTCATGAAACAGATTATTACTAATCAAACAATGTATACAACTTCAGTACAGTGTGACATTGTGTGGTACACAGATCAGCAGAGTACTACTCACCCATGGTGAAAATTTAACCATGAAATCAAGCAACAACTGGCATTTATTTATCTTGCAATGCAGCAAATGTTTGATGAATGCAAGCACATTGTGAAGCATTAATGGAAAACTGGCAATACGATGGATGTTATTTGTACATGGCCACATTACTTTGCTTTCAATCAACCTAATCTTTTCTTTGCATGACAAATTCGAAGCAACAGAGGACAAAAGGTCTATTAAGATAAATGATATTTTAAAATATTAGAGCTAAATACTTTACATATATTTAAATAAAAGCATATTGCCATATACCCTGAGAAAAACCTTTTAACTAACTTAAAAATTTTTTTTATGACCCATTCATTGTAAGACCAAATGAGGTGAAATGTATTTATAGATGTAAAAAAATTCCATAATATATTTATCTTCATTTTTTAATCATTTCCTGTAATTGAACAAGTGCAAATCTATTGGTTTAATTGTTTAATGCATGGGTGATGAACTTAATTATTGCTTTACATAATAGATACAAACAATTTAGGGCTTTATTAGAAATTAATATCTGCAAAATAACTAATAGTAGGCCTTATTAGAATGACCACCTGATCTGTCCTAACAATCATTTGAAATGGGTCCCAAACATAAATGACTAATTTACCTATCAACTACTTTGCTTTTTTTTAAACAAAAATCCACAAATTGGTTCCACTATCCTAAAAATTAGATAAAGCAATTAAGAATCAAGCAGGCACCTCTTTTTTCACATTGGTTAATCATTTCAAAATTACATAATATAAATCTTTATTTTATTTTAGGGTCGATACTACTTCTAATAAAGATCCCAAACCAAAAGAATCTATTAGCCGGTCAATGAAACAATTTATGAACTTGCAAACAGAAGTCAAAGAAGGCCTAAAGAAAAAGAAAAAGCCTTTTACTAATCCAAGTTAGTTTAGTTCAGATTGTTCTGGTTGATTCTGGTTGATTTTCGCATATATAATTATGTATGGATTTAAATTTGAAATCTTTTTATAATTAAAAGAAATTGGCTTTTTTTAAATGTTTTCCAGCTTAAATACATTAATAATTTTATTGACTAATTGAGCTCCACACTTTAGTCACATATTTATAAATGTACATAGTCATTAATTCTATTCAGGATTCTGGTGTTGAGCTTGACAAGTCAGTAGGTATCGAATAGTCAGTTCAGCACGAGTGGCAGCAGCAAATGGGTTGGCTGATGCTCCAAGTGTCATGTAAGGTATTGATTTCCTTGACTTTAGGACATCTGGATGCATTTTCTCATTGTGATTTGAATGATAGTCACTATCAAATAACTTGTGGCACACTAAACATTCAAAGTTTTGTCGTTTTGATTTAGGAGGCATCAAAAATATCTACAAAATGAGAAAAAGAATAATATTAAAAAATAATAAGTTGTTAAATTTAGTGTACATACAAATACAGGGCTGGCAAAAAGTAACCATACCGATGCATTTTTTATTTAGTTTCTTGAAATACTTAATCATAAAGTTTTTACTTTATGTTTATATTATTAAATAA
>JAUYWI010066021.1:0-15084 GCA_034780595.1 Parotoplana pacifica
TAAACTAATAACATCCTTGATATAACTTAACCTGATAGAACTATCTGAACTATTATTAATATTGGTAAGAAGAGAAACAAATTCAATATTGGAATTTAAGTTGAATATTTGGATAAAACTATTTAAATTATGTAACACTTTTGGAGGATTGTGACAAGGAATAATTAAATGTATCAGAATTAACAGAATTTCTAGCATCTGAATTATAAGGAATAGTATAATGAAAGATTTTATAAATTCAGAATTAATATTAGTTTTAGAATCTGAAATATTAGATAGCATCATGAATGGATAGATTAGATCCAGACTTAACACAAATATCAAAATTGGCAGAACTAATGGATTAGTAATAGAATTGGGGATGGGTTTTGAAGTGGAATTAGCTATTTATAGGGTGTCCGCTATTATATCATTCCGTTTTAAAAAAGTCAAATTTCAATGGTGAAGTATGTAATAATAGGTAGGTATACGATATATATAAAATGAAGTACCATTCATTGACACAAAATTTATATATTTTTGAAAAAATCAATATGAGGGCCGAGCTAGGGACGATGCCGTCCAATTGAATTTAAATTTGGTACATAGGTCCATTTATGCGATCAGTAGCACAATTCTATAATTATTTTGCCAAAAATATTGATTATTGATTTCGGTTTAACAAAAATCGTTTTTCCTCCAAAAAATATTGATTATTGAATGTTTGCCCCAAAAATCTAAAATCAAACATTGGGAAAATTTATGGATTTGTGCTACTGATCGTATAGTTGACCTATACACCAAATTTAAAGTCAATTGGACATACTATAAATTTGGACCTAGCTCGACCCCATTTGATTTTTTTAAAATATATAATTTTTTTCTCAATGAATGTTTATGTATATATGTATATCATAATTTATCTGCCTATTATATACATACTTCACTAATATGGCAATTTGGCTTTGATAGCGGACACCCTATAAAATTGGCACTAAATTCATATAAATCAGAATTATTTATAATATATTTAGCAATAATATTTTTATATGTACATATTACAAAACACACTTAATTTTCTTATAGAAGTTTAGTATTATAACCTCTGGTGCTTAATTAATTGTAAAGTAACTTGAAACAAAAAGCAAAATGTTGGCTGTAGAGGCAATTATATCCAATAACAATGAATATTACTGTCAAAAAATGGCATGTTAACAACTTCAAAAGAAAAATCATCTACTTTATGGTATATTTTACAATGAAATTGATAATTAACATCATTTAATCCATTACTTATACTTTATTCAAGAATTAAACTTTTAGGATAGGTATCTTTGGATATATCTAGAAAATTGACAATGTTAGGAGTTGCAATATCATCAATGTGTCTGGAATTATTAGAAAGTTTCAGTGCCAAAGAGGGATTCAATTTCGATAAATTAGAAATATAGAGAAATTCTTTCCTGGATAAATACAGATCAGCAATAAGAGGACTAGCATTTCCTCCCATAGCTATACCTTTAATTTGATTAAAAAAAGAGGATCAAATTTAACAAAAGTGTTGTAAATAATAAAATCAAGAGCAGCACATAGCTCAGTACAGGTGCAGTAAGAATAATTTTAGGTGGAATAGTTGGTGAATAAAAAGCTTTAGATGTGAAAAGATTGACAGCAATGTAATTAAATTTAGAATTTTAAAATATTTACTAGAAGCATACTTAACTGAGTATTGATTTCATTAAAATGCAACTTAATTTATGACATCTATGGTCATCCGGTTTGAAAAAATTGTATCCATCCATAGATAATTGAAATATCCCAGAATGCGAATTTTTTTGTATAACATGTAGTATATGTTACCATCATTCATATCATGTAATTAGTCATTTCAAGTAATGCCTGAAAATCAGTCAATTTGTGAAATTAACATCTATGTAGATCTAGATGTCTACTAAAATAATAAAAAATTAGGCAACAGTAGTGTTAGGTTTAGTTTTTATTATTTTAGTAGACATCTAGATCTTGTAAAAACAAAAACTAATCCTTGTGCTATTTCACTAAATGTCCGATTTCCGGCATTTCGCGTAATGACTAATTACATGATATGACGGTAACATATGCAGATACGATGGATATCTGAAAATAGCTATTTTTAATACTAGGGAAATTCAATAGCTAATTGAAATTAAAAACTAAATTGTAGCCAGTAGAATTAATTAAAGTTAGGTTTTTGTGTACTTGAGCATTTTTAATTGTATCATTTGATTTTTTTTATTGTTAACAGTTTGGAACTAATTCTATTAGCTGAAAAACCTCTAAACAAACTGACGTCAATTTAATAAATTACATTTCATTCATAAACATCAATATTTGCAGGACATAGAACAGTTCTTTGAGCAGGACATTCATCTGTATCAATCAATTTATTTATTCATAGGGACCTGTGCATCCACTCAGAAAAGAATTTAAACATGTACATAGCATACATATACAAATATGAAAATAAATTATACAGAATTAAAAATCAAATTGATCATACAGTTCAATTCAAAATAAACTATAATATAGAATAATATATTTTAAAAATGTGTAGTCTCCTCTAATAGGGACAATGGAGAATGGCAAGTTTCAACTTCTTATTATAACCGCCCCAATTCCTTTCAAAGAACATGACTGTGGTAATTTGATTATTTCTAGGGTTTCTTGGTACATGTAACTTCTTTTGATCTTTCATTAATTTTAAACTAGAAAAGTAATCAATTTCTAGTGGTTAATTAGAAATATTTTGGTAGGTAAATCAAAAGAAACACCAAACCAAATTTACCTGTTACTAACGTCTGCTAGTCTGGATTAAGAGACCAGTTTCTTGTCGATGTTTGAGGAGTTTTTTTTTCTTATCTGGTTGGTATTGATGCGATTCTTCTGAGTTAGGAGACCTTAGGCTCATGAGCGCTCCTTTCCAGTTAGCAAGTCATCAATTGATCAATTACGTATCTTTTTCATAATGTCTCTTTTTAGATTTGGACAACGTTTTGTCGCAATTTCGGATGCTTATGACAAAAGTTTGCGTCAATTAGCTTTAGGCGTGGCTGAAGAACAGGGAATCTCAAAAAATGTCCACGAGGGAGTTTACTTCAATCAAGTTGGTCCGTGCTTTGAGACTGTTGCAGAATGCAAACTTATTCAAACGTTGGGTGGAGATGTTGTAGGTAATATCACATTTGGTATTAATTTACATGAACAGGTTATCTAATATAAAATTTGATGTGAAATTAACTTCGAGATGGATGACATTCTAATTGTTATAACTAAAACTTCAGGGTGGCCCAGAAGTCAGTTAAAACAAATCACACGAATTAAAAAGTCAGTTAATCCAATATTTGATCAATTAAATTTGTTTAATATATATTATTCTATCTATTGATTTTCCTGTTTCAAAATACAACGCTACCCGACAATTATTATAGTATGGAACTTAAATTTAAAAAAAATTCTCTCAACTGTAAAACGCCCTTTGGTCTGAAGTCTAAGATTTGTCTATCAATATTCTAGTTTGTGTTATACAAGCAGTTCTTACATTGGTAAGACTAAGCTATATCTTATGACCAGGATTAAAAAGCGCAAAATATTAATTCTCCGATAAGTAACCACCTCTTAGATTGTCATCTTTGTTCTCGCAAATTTTCTTTAAATAATTTTAAAATTCTAGCTACTGGTAAATCAGATTTAGAAATAAAAATAAAAGAAGCCATTCCTATTAAATAATTAACTTAATTTTAAAGGCTCATCCTCCTTTCGTAATGTTTTTGAATGTACTTTATCTTTGTGTGTGGCATTCGTCTACACCTTGTCTAAACTGTCATCTTTTAATCATAATGCCGTAGCTACTAAAAAAAGTGTTAAGGTGTCAACCAGCTTTATCCAAAGTCAAAAATAGAAGTCCACTGATTTGGGGGCAGACCTTGTCCAATGCATTAAAAAAATCCACTTAAATTCAATTTTAGAGCAGGAAATCATTTCAAAACTGCTATAAATATTGTAGAATCCAGCTATTTTGAATCAAATTTAACAATTTTATGTGAATTAATTCACTTAAAAAATAATTTTTACAGACCTGCACCTGTATGCTGGAGCTCATAGACTAGGAACCATAAAAGTGAGGCATCCAAGATTCAAATACATTATTTCTAATGCCTTCCTAATTCTAAATCTCAAATTTCAACAAGATAGGATGCTTCGTTAGGATTTTAGAGCCATTTAAGTGATTTTGTCAAAAATATCGATTTTGGGGGGGCATAGAATCGGATCAATATTTTTCAATACATATTTTATTATTTGTGTTACTGGGTGACTATTGGACCTATACACTAAATGTGAAGCAAAATGAAAACTATTTTTTGGACCTGATGACGTCATCGGCCTCATATCGGTGCCTGTGTATCAGTGTATTATGTGACAATTGGTTTATCCACCCAAATTAATTGGCTCTCCCTAGACACAAATAATAATTTCAAAATGTTGAAACTATAAATTAATTTTAACATTTTTGGGCCAACTTCATTTTTCAAAGGACCATCACGTAAACATAAAAAAATATCAAAAAACACCGCAGCATTTTTTTAAAATGTTGACACCAAAAGTAATGTCAGTCATTGTTATGCAATCGGTGATCATCTTTAGGCAGTTGCACAACCGTCACGGTACCAAGGAAGTGTTAAACTTTGCTAATGACATTTAGGATTAATTATTTTTTGTATTTACGTTTTTTGTCATAAGCCAAAATAAATTCATTTTGGGATGTCTACAAACTGCTATGTTTAGATTTCATAAACCGATGTACATATACTCGTTTTTCATTCATTCCTACTTTTTATATAAAAAATGGCTATCTGTTTATATTTCATTATTGAAAATATTGCTATTTAGCCTGTTATAAGCTCTACTCTGGCAGAACATTTTACGTAAAGCATTGGTTCGCACCTATCTATGTTAGTGACATATTGTTTGGTCAAATTTTTATTGAATAAATTTATATAGATTTTAGAAAGCCAAACTGTCACAGTTGATATTTTGTTAGAATTAATTTCCGTTTATTCAGGTTTATAAATCCCGCTCATTAATAACGGCGGCCCCTATGATCTTATACTTTTAAAAATTATAATACTTAAGGGAATAAGAACTAATACACATATTACTATTAGCTCAGTATGTATGTCCATTTGAATATTTAAAAACAATATTTTAATTTCGCTGTTTTTTTACACTGTTATTGCAAAGGATAGGGCTGCGTTATTAATGAGCGGGGGGTGTATTCTGTAGGCTATTTATTTTTTTAAATTCATTTTTATTTCTAAATATTTTCAGCAATGAGTGTTGCTCACGAAACAATTGCTGCACGTCACATAGGACTTCGTGTCATGGCTGTTACCTTGGTGACTAATAAAGCTATTCTCACATACGACTCAACAGAAAAGGCCAATCATCAAGAGGTCTTGGAAACAGCACGCATTCGGGCCAAAGATATGGAATCGTTTGTGAAGACCATTGTTGCTAAGATGTCTCTTTAAATATTTGCATGGTTATTTTGTTTTCTAGAACTACACAATTACAATAACTTAATATTCTTCGTATTTTTTAACTAACATTGGGGAGGGATAGACATAAGTTACCAGTCTATTTACTAATTCCCTACTGAAAATAGTTTGAGTTTAAATATTTCTCTAAATTTCATAGTTTGTACGTGACGACAATAGACTGTTACAAGTTATAACATTTCCTAAATTTTATATATTTGTAATCGACTAAAATTAATAGTAAATAGATTGGTACCACTATCATACGTATTTACTAAATTTTGATATATTAACATTATGTTATTTTTACAAAATATACTGAGAAATATTTACAACGGTGCGTTGTTTTTCTATGACTTGAATATCTATCAGGAAATATTTATGTACGGTGAATCCTTTTGAAATTTCGCAAATACTATATCGATGCATGGCAGATAGATGAAGATATCTATAATTTTTCAGATGTAAAAAATAAAATGATAGATGTCTTCAAGGCAGGAGTGGTCTGCTATGCTGGCAAGTTCCTTTTTTCAAAATTACTCAAAAGCGATTTGTATAAAATTTGTAACTTGTTCACCTAATTTTCTTATGAAGTTTTTGCCACAAAATTTCTTAGGGTCCGACCCCTTTTGTCGTAACGTGAGGCTAGACCCAAAAAATCAATCTTTGTAGACGCCTTAAAATCTTAGAACTTGGAACACAATCAAGGAAATGAATTTAGGCAAATAAATCAAGGTGAAAAGAAAGTTGTAAAAATTGATTTATCGTATATGCAATTTTAAGGTGAAATGGTGTCAAAATTCAATCAAATCGGTTGAGTCATGTTCGCCATTCTCAGTACGTGTATTATGCAGTGGATACCTTTAACGATGGATAAACCGGAAATGTGCAGACATTATTCAAAATGCATCTCTATATCAGACTATTTATTGAACATATTAAACCAGATTTTTCAAACATACAACGTTTTCGAACTTTTTAAATTCAGCTTTTCCATCTCCCAATAGATCATGTGAACGAATGATTGACTTTGTGCTTGTGTAAATGTATATATTTTTTACACAATGTGTTTTTACGTTATAATATTGATTTTAATGTATTTTACATACAACATACATAGATACATGAATTTCAAAGTAATACATCTTAAAACTTGTATGTAGTTATATTGAGACGGATAGTGTATTAGGTATATTGGGTGGTTCAGATCTCACTCTAGGATGTAGACAAATGTTCATTTAAAAATTATAGTAGGTAGTAGAAATTGTTTCTTTATAACAGATTAAACCAGAATAGTTTAGACAACAAAGCTAGACAAAATAATTCACACAAAAAAACACAATACTTACACACAAATGTTATTTACATGTTTTATGGCTTACTTTGAGAGAATCATAAAAAAGAAACATTTTACTGATTAAAATTACATAAATACATCAACGAAATTTTAAACAGTTAAAACTATAGGTAGTAGATTTTGGAAAAAAATGCAAGGATGGAGCTTTCAATGCCTATGTTCATGACATCTTCACTCTGGGTTCTAATTCTACAAGATGCAAAAATTACATTGCATTGATATACATAGGTACCAATTAACCATCGATTTCCTTTTGTTTGGTTTATAAAAATTTTACCATTAAAATAAACAGTGAAATTTTGGAAATGACAAGAATGTTTAGAAGCTTGATGTGTCACATTCATAAGATGCTTTCAGGTCTTCTATTTACTGATAATAAACTTCCTCCCATAAAAATACATCTTTATAGATCCGCATCTGTTATATAAAGGCATGGAAAATCGTGAAAGTCATTTTTGTAAATTTCTATAAAAATAAAAGACCATCTTTATTGTTAAAATCACTGTTGTATAAGACTAGCTACTAATTTACAAGTTGTACTTTCGGCCGCTTAGACAAAATTATCTAATATAAAAGTTTTGATAGTTTATGATTGTCTATTAATTTGAGTTGTTTGATGTAATCTAAAGTTTCTCCAATTACACATTTTTTAGTTTTTCTGATTATATCACAAAAATCTACTTTAATGTCGCAATTTATAATTCATACATGATTTTTGTGTATGACAGTACCATTTCTTTACTTCCATTTTTTCGGTTTAATAAAATCTAATTTTAGTTTATAAAGTATGCCGAACTTGGTAATGAATTACTCTTTGTTTCATGCTAAGTACGGATGGTGGATACGCTTGTGGAGAATGTCGCACTTGTCGACATTTTAATAAAATTCGGGCTCGTCGTAAAAGATAATGTCGGTAACTAGCACATGATAGAAAAACTTGCACAGGAACAGACACGGTACTTGACATGGCAAAACACTGAGCCAGATCAGAAAGAATGTTGACTGCATTAGATTTTACAGTAAAAATGTTAATAAGCATGTTACATAAATGAGCTGGAAACCAGGAAATAGTAAACAGACAAGCCATTAAAACACATAATCGTACAACTCTCCGGCGTTTGATGGCCCAGCTATTGTTGTGCTGACTAGATCGAAAAGCTGCATTTCTAAGAATTTGTCTTGAACGGCGAAGGTGCATTGTTATAATATACTGTGAGAAACAGATCAGCACTACCGGAATGATGTACATCGTGATGATTACAATTACATCATAAGCTATTCGACTTTCTCTGCTCCACTGTTCTCTAAAATAATATAGCAGTAAAGTTTAATATTATTGTTAGTTTATGCATTCTAGATACCTACCACTTTTACATTCCAATTTACCTGTAAAATCCATACTTCGATATCACGCAAATACACACTTACTTGAATTTCAAACAAATTTGGTTAATTAAATAGTTTTGTATTCGCTAAGCACAATGAAATTTACCTATTTTTTATTATTAACTCATTAACTTATTGACTAAGTAGCATTTTACAAATTTGCATAAATAAATTCAAATACAAAAATATAAAACGCCAGCCGCGAAGTTAAAAAGAATTATTTTATCTATAATATTTGCGGCAGATCCTGCCATCATGTACAAGTACTTATAAGTACTTATAAAACACGCTGAGCGAAACTAACGTAAAAAGGCTAGTTAGTTTCTTATACTGCTGACGATGGCAGGTCTGCAAAAATATTATACATTAAATCATTGTTTTTAAATTAATGTTTGCTTCTTTTATTTTTGATCCATAAAAAAATCACACTAACAAAGCTATTTCACAAATAACTTTCATTAAAAAAAATCAATGAATTAATTTGGTAATATTTATGTTTGAATGTCAGGAAACAAATGGTTTTCAGATAAGTCTTGTCTAAAAGAGTCCATATGTCTTTGATGGTAAATAAGTTTATTCCTAGGCGTACTTTCCGTGGATGGTTTAGTAAAAATTTGGTACAAAGGTATCTTGGGAAAAATTATGGACTTTTTTTTCGAAAAATCAATATGGAGGCCGAGCTAGGAGCTGTCCAAAAATTAAAGTTTGTTCAATTGACTTCAAATTTGGTGTGTAGGTCCTATAGGAATTCAGTAACACAAATTTAAAAAGATTTGTTATCGATTTTTTACACCGAATCTACTTTTATTCTAAAAATGTTGATTATCGATTTTTTGTCCCAAGACTTATCTGACAACCCTTTTAGTAGAGTACAGTCTATATCAATCAGCCTTATAGTATTTTTTACATTTTACATAGGTATTATGAACTAAGTGATAGACGTAATATAGCAATCACTTACTGGTGAACATGCACCATCTTAGCTCAAATAAACACAAATAGAATTATTAGAAAAGATTCTTTTATTATTTCTTTTTATAAATTAACTATTTGTTCAACAGTCGTCAAAACATTAATTCATGTACGATGCTGTACGTCAAATGAACTAATTTTTTTCTATCATGGTAGTTCAAAGTTACCTGTTTAAATTTGTATTTTGAGCACTGTAAACTATTTAACCATCCTGTTTGAATTTGTTTGTCCAAAATTATCTATGTGACACCATAAATAATATAGGTACATACATACAAATATACTCGTGCATACTCGTATATAATAGAAAAATTAACTTTTTCCGTGTAATTTTGAATCATCCTGTGGCTAAGTCTTCAAAATGTGTTTTGATTGTTACTAGGCTAAATAACAAAACGTTGAATACTAAATTTAATGAAAAATAGGCTATTTGAACAAATATCATTTTGGATGTATTAGTATATAATTCCTTACATACGAAAATATATAAAAAAACCAACAGATTCTAATATAATTTTATCATTTAAATCTAATCATCCAAGACACATATTTTAATAAATATTCCTTATACGCTATGTTAGAATTTACAAATTAACATCAAAACCAGAAATAATTACACAAGAACTTAAAGATCTGAAATATAGACTTTATCAGCTAAATATTCCATCAAATTAATTAATAATGCGCTCTCGAAAAAATACAGTTTGCCAAAGAAGAATAAAAAAGTAGAAGATATAGGTATCTATTGCTCCTATTATTTTCCACTATGATAATAATATATTTAACCATATTAAAACCACGACAATGAATTTTTCCATGAAACGAATAAAAGAATATGCATAAGTTTCAAATTGTAATACCACAACAACTAACTTAATATCACATGATACATGGAACTTTATAACTAAATGCCAAGAAGCAAGATGCAAAAACTTGTCCTCTGATTCAACTCTCCAAATACATTTCTTTACCAAACAGGAAAGATTTTAAACCGAATGCTATTTTAAACTGTAAATCCAATAACGTAATATGCTTTAGTCTGTGGCAACCGTAAAAAGATTTATAGGACAAACAACTCTCCAATTAAGAAAACAAACAACCTTGCATCGGCAACAAACACTTTCTGCACAATATACTGTTTTAAATTCCAATAAATATTTTTTCTATTTGTGGTTCATCCTTTGAAGTGACACCTATTTATAAACTATACCATTTTACACAATCCAAATTTAATTTTATAAAACAATTTTTGTTAAATTTTTAAACCGGAATTGAACTCCATTTTAATTGATTTAGGTACTTTTGTTAAATACGCGTTTATTGATAACCTTTCATATCTATTATTGAGATATAATTTATAATCAAAATTGTTAATCTATATGATCTATGTATTGATAATCATATTTCGCTGAAATTGTTAATGTTTGATTAATTTAAAATTTGAACTTTAACTTATCTATTATCTCTATATTATTTAAATCTTTGTATTATATGAAATTGAAAATAAATACAGGTAATAGAAGGAGTTCTTTTTTAAAAATAAATATATACATATATGTATACCTTTTCATAAACGGATTAATCTTCACAGACAACACACTAATGATTTGATTCTATGTAGATACACTATATTAGGTTGTAACCATAGACTAACAAACAAGTCTATGGTTGTAACAGACACTTTAGATAATCTAAAATATGAATTTTATGCCATACCCTTATATAAAATATCCAATCCTACACTATCTAAATTGAACTTTATCGAATCTTATTTTATTAATTATTTAAAACCCGAATTTAATAATATGTAAAATGCTGATTTTTCTATGTAAATTTAAACACTACGTAGTCAATAAAAAGATAAATCCACAATAAAATTGTTTTTAAAATTAATATTTATTTTCCATTATATTATTTTGACGTTAAAAAGTAAAAAAAAAAGAAAATTGAAATATTTATTTTAAAAACAAATTCATCGTGGATTTTAATCTTTTCAAAGGGTGTGATAATGTTCCCGCCCAGGAGATGTATCAAAAGATTGAATTGTGGGACTAACATAAACAGATTAATGCATAAAAAATAATTTAAAATATTTTGTTCGTTTTAAATTGTAATACAAATTTATAAATACATATCTCAAAATCCAGACATTTCATTTTGTTTTTAAAGTTATATAATCTATTTTATATACAGTTATCCTATTTTTTATACTTTTATTTTATTATAATGTTTAATTTTAATACCTCCAATACGGAACCCTAATTTAGTAAAAAAAAAAAATTTTAATCCAGCTGATAAATCTTTGCGGTCCAGTTTTTTTTTCATTTTATTTTTAAATTAGTATACCTACAAATGTAAAAGTAAAATATTAATAATTTTCCTTAGAAAAATAATTAATAATCTATTTTTTTCTTAAAGTATAGGGGTAACCAAACTTAATTTTCTTTCCATTAAGTTATAACAACAACAAAAATAAGCAAAATTATTTATATTTAAAAATGAAACATTTGTATATTCAAAACAATTGATAAATGTGAAAGTATAATAGTAGAAAAGTAATCACTTTGTATTGCGACAAATTTTTCTAAATCAGCTCTATAGGTAGCCAGATGTTTTGTCAGTGTTGGACGGTTGAATGTGGAGGGATAGTGGTTGACAAATTGACTTGCCTCATGTCTTGTGTGAAATATCTCATCTTTTCGACTAGCTTTCATGTTGCGGAATATTAATCTATCTAACATATTGAAATCTGGCGAATACGGTGGCTGTCAAACCCTTGCAATATCGTGCTCTGCTAAAAACTCTTCCGTCACACGAGCAACATGTGGTCGAGCATTTTCGTGCATTATGACCAGATTATCTCGCCTGCGGACAGCTCTAAGTTTTTCTACAAATTTAACATATCTGATGGCATTGTCTGACGTATTCAATAATAAATAATAAATAATAACATAGATTTCGATTTTGTATTTTAGTAAAGATATACTACACAAAAATATCGTTAAACTGAAATTAATTTTGGGTACCCCTATACGTAACATTTAGATATAACAAAAACATATTTGAGCTTTATTTTGTTTTATCATTTTTCCAATTAATATTTTAAGCAGCAACCAAATAGAAATATTTTTCACATTGTAGGTAATAAAAAACACTTTTAATAATTAAATTATATATTAAGCTTATCTAATTGAGCTTTCGAACCTCTTGGTTCATAATCATGGCAAAAGTTAAAATTAAACTATGTCACAGACTAAGATTAATAACTGAGAGACAACAAGCAAATAGTTAAATAAAACAAAATGTAGAATGAAATCTTTACTGCAGCAAACATACAAAATTTAAAAATAATAAATTAAAATCTGTCAAGCCTCGACAGAACTAAGATTATAGAAATGAATATAATCCAACTAAAAGATGTGCAAAATATATGGTTTCAACATAAAAACAGCATCTTTTCAAGCTCAGCTTAAAACTATGTAATCATGTGCATCCTGTTCTACACCCAAGCTGAAGATGATAAAGAAGAAACGAAGAATCTCTGATTTATTACTAGAGATTCTCCGTTTCTTTATTGAATACACAACTGTGTTCTTTATCAAGTGATTATTGCAAAGCTGCATTAATTTATATATCGCAGTTATGAGAGAGAAACCGACACACGTCATAATATTACAGAGAAAGAATAGAGAGACAAAAAAGTGAGTAGACATCAGAATACACGACAAAAAAAGCAGCGGAAATAAAAGACAGAAATAATTATTGAGAAAGTTAAAAGGAACAAAGGCACGGGCAAGAAACAAAAAACTTAGAGTTTAAATTCGAATTTAGAAAATAAAAAATGCCAAGATTTATTGAACATTAGACCATCATTGAGATTGAGGCAGTTTTCCGTCTTTTGAATGACTAAGGCTTCTTTGACTTTGCGTTGATACCAATTTTTCTCAAAAGTAATAAATAACCTTGAAGGCATTAAAGTCTGGGTTATGATTATGTTCCATAGCATGTAGGGCCAAGGCGTAGTTTTCATTAAAAGAGGCCAGAGCTTTCTGGTGTTCCTTTAGACGGATTTTCGCCTTCCTTCCAGTTTCTCCAATATATTTCGACGAGCAACTGCTACACGATGCCACGTTGTTTTGCATAGTAAATTGCATAGAGTTGAATTTCTGCTGAACCAGGTTTTCAAACCTAGTCTGGTGGCTGAGTATTTTATCTTGTTGCTGACTTTGGGAATGAATGGAATCACAAGGACTGGTTTGTTGTCATTGACAATTGTCAATTGAGTCAAAGGAGACCTTGCTTTAGCTATAAGACTGTGTGGATAACCTTTTTGCCCAAGTACTGTGTCGACATATTAAAGTTCATCATTAATATATACAGGGCTGCAGAGCGGTATGGCGAGGTTGACTAAGCAATTCACAACACTGCATTTAGAAGATAGGTTCAATGCAAAGTTTAGGTATAAGTCTGTTTCTTTTTTTGCTGTAAATTTTTGTGGCGAATGGATTATTTTTCTTCATGATTAACAGGTCAAGGACAGGTAATTCTCCTTCGGCATTCGGTAGTTCAGTGATAAAACTAATAGCATGGTGGATTGAGTTGATGTGATCAAGTACAGGTTGATGGATGTTACCTTCGATAATGCAGAACACGTCAGCAACGTATCTCTTCCACAATTTGATGCTGGTAGGAGAAGACAGGATTGCCTGAGATTCCAATCGCTCCATAAAAATGTTAGCTAAGGCGGCACTCAACGGAGAGCCCATAGGGCAAGTGCTAGTAGAGTAAACAGTGTCTTTAAAAATAAAAGAGGAGGCTTTGAGGCAAAGATCCAAAAGTGTTTTAATAGAATCATAGACAAAAGTGTGTATGATGAAATAACTGAGATGCAGATCGTCAACGGAAATTGTTTGGGCTGCCAGAATTTCTTTCAAATGTGCCGAGTTTTTTTTTACAAAACTATAAATTTTTCCTTGGACGTTGTTTAGGATGTTTGCCAGAAACCTAGCGACTTTGTATGTAGCACTGTTTGTGTAAGAGACGATAGGACGAAGTGGAACACCTTCTTTATTAATTTTTGGGAGCCCATATAAAAACGAGATGCTTCGTTTGTAAAAGTTTGTTTTTCTAGTGATGGTGGAAATAGATGAGTTGAAGATTCAATGCAAGTGATAAAATCTACATAAGGTAATATGTTGGAAGAAGGAGCAAAGTTGACGCCTTTTTTAAGGACGCGTTTTTTCTTGTCCAGAATTTATTGGTAAGTAGATCTGTGTACAATCTCTCTTCTTCTTCATTAACTGAACAATAAAAACGCGTCCTTAAAAAAGGCCTCAATTTTGCTCTTTCTTCCAACATATTACCTTATGTAGACTTTATCGCTTATATTGAATCTTCAACTCATCTACTTCCACCATCACTAGAAAATCAAACTTTGAAGTTTGTGAGACGGTCTCTCAGATAGTGTTTGTGAAGGATGGTGTGTATAGGACATGACATTTTGATAGATAAGACGTCTTTGCTAGAGTAGAGGCCCGGGTTGCAGATTTCATATTTGATATGATTTTAAAGTTAAGAAAAATTACAGTGAATGACCCTCGTATGTTTAAATAAAAAGCTAAAGAGTTAAATATTTCTTCATGTGTGTTTGTGTTACTATCTCATCTTATGACTCCATTTACTAAGTAACAATTTCTCTTTTTATAATTTATCCCAGAGTCAATATTGATAAATAAAAATCAAGACAATTTTATTTATAATTTAATATTAAAATTTATTCTATAAATTTTGTTCTAGATTACAAAATTAATATAATAT
>JAUYWI010066032.1:0-15083 GCA_034780595.1 Parotoplana pacifica
AGTGAATTAACAATAATGGTGCTATTCAAAGATATATTTAGTATTGTTTATAATAAATTGAGCAGTATTTTATTTACATAAGAAAATTTTGAATTAACTTTTAAATAAAAATTATAAATGCACTGCTAGGTACATATATAAAGTTCAAATATGGTACATAGTATAGTAAACTAAGTTAATCCATAGATATTTACATAAGGTATACAGCAGTAGATTAGTGTTAAAATGTACAAAGAATTTGGGTATCTATTTCTTCAAGAATTCATATGTAGCACTTTTGGAAAGTGGTACACACCCACCCAATTTGTTTATCAACAAATTGTCATTGAAGAGCATGATTCTGTCCTGTTCTTTCTGACAATACTAAACAGTCTTTCACTATCAGCATTACTATGTGGGATTGTGAGCATTGCTAGCATGACAGTAGCCAAGTCCTTGTATGGAAACGAATCATCTATGTCCCTCCAAATTCGTGATCTGTGCCATATCTCATCACTTCATGCTCCTTCATGCAGTACTCCTGGTGGGAAAGGAGATGTTTGATATTTTAGGAAACCTTCACGCAGTACATCTGTTGATGGCATATCTGAAAGTCGAAGTGCGAAATACTCCACACTGGACCATGATGTGGTAGCCCTCAGTTCCACATCTGCAACCTGAGCATGGGACAACATTGCACTGTTGATTGTGAACTTCTTCCAAATGTAATCCACTGCAGAGACATAGAAAGCCTTGATGTTCTTGAATACTTCCATCTTTCCACATGTATTCAATTTTGACAGTTTCATAGATGTTTGCTAACCAAGAAAGAGATCTGCATTTCTAACCTACAAGGGCAGGATGAAATATGAACTACATTAGTATCATACAATTTACAATTAGCTATGTCAAAACAATTTAAATGCATATTGTATTGTGTTCATAGCATAAACTTACACTTACAATTTTAGTACATTTTTAATCATAGACAGAATTAATGCTTAACAGTTCTTTCTAACTTGTATTTCGGTATGAATAATAATGAAATATTTACTTACTCAACAAAATATATAAACTAGATTAAAATTCTAATAAACAGAACAATATATTCTCTGACTTCTACAAGCACTATTTACAAGCTAAATACAAGGTAAATACCTGTATCTTTGTATCCTTGTACTTGACACTTTGTAAGTCCTTGACATCAGCCAAAAAAGACGTTTGCACAAAACATGAAAGTAAATCCCAAAGAAAGTTCATTATCAAATGCAGTAAGACATGTATCAATGGCTGGTCTTTCTGTAAGGTCTTGTTTAATTTGTCAATTGTTGGGATATACCAGAGCAAAAAGGAGCAATACACAGCAGCAGACTTTGAAGACAAAAAAGCATTGATACGAAGAAGACGTTGATGGGCATAAGTAGGGGATTCTTCTTCTTCGTCCTGCTTACAGAACATGGAATCAATCAAGTTTTGTTCTTCGGGAATGTCATTCTCTTTCTTCTTCTTTTTGTTCAATTTAGCTTCTAACTCCCGTTGTTCTGAGGACATGTAATGGCGGAGAGGTAACCAAAGATCCACAATTCGTTGTAAACAAATGGTTAGAGAGAGCCATCGGGTGGCACAATGCTTGAGAACTTGTTTCACCTCATCATCGAATAGTAGTTGAAACTCATCAAAATTCTTTCGACGTTTACTGCTATGGCGGAAATAATAAAAAATATCTACAAGAATAACATCAACACTGATGGGTAACTTAGACGCTGCTTTCTTAGTCATCAAGTTGAGCAGATGACACACACACGGTGATACTAGAATGTCTTTGTTGAAGTTACGCAGAAGTCCAATGATACAAATAAATGTATTAGAATAAATTCCTTAGTATACATTATGAAGCTTTATAAGGAATGATTTGTTTAATTTAACAGCATGAAAATGACAGAAAAGGCATATAACATTTTTCAATACACAGATTTTTAAAAAATCGGGACATTTCGTGAAAAATCGGGACAGTATAAATCCCATTAAAAATCGGGACTGTCCCGCCTAAATCGGGACTGTTGGCAGGTATGTAATATTAATTAAAACTATTTTTACTACTGATTTTGTATCAAACCAGCCAATTAGTGGGATCAGGGTTAGAAGCCCACCTATTGGACCTCCTAATGCCCAGAAGGATGCAGGCTGGTTACTGGAGCCTCCAGTGCCCCAGAAACAGTGAAAAGTAAAGCAGAAAGACGTAAAATAAAGGAAACTTGTTGGTAGAAGCTGAAAAATATGTTGAAAAGGTGGGGGAGGTGATGAGCAAAAAAATGTGTTAGGTGTTACAGCAGGGAAGAATGAAGAGATGTGTGACGGTGGTGTACCGACGTACAAATTTCTATAAGGAAAAATCGTGTGAGGAAAAAAGCAATTAAGGCAGCAAAAAGGGCTGTGACCAGAGCAAAAGCTGAGGCATAGAAGAGAATGATGAACATCAGAAAGCTATAGATTCGCAAAACAGAGGAATAAGGAATCACAAGATGTGTGTGTACCAAGCAAAAATGGTGAAAGATAAAAATGAACAGGTAACGACAAAAAAAGCATAGACAGATGGAAGGAGTACTACAATCAACTTAAGAATGTGGAAGAGAGCGTAGAATAGAAAACCAAAAGAAACCGAAGCAAAGGAAGTGAGCGGGAAAGAAGTATCTAGGCATTAATGCGTATGAAAAGAGGAAAGGCAGTTGGACCAGATGACATACCATTATAGGCATGGAAAACACTTGGTAAAATAGGAATAGAGAGACTACCAGCAAAGTTTAGAAAGATCATAAAGACAGAAGAAATGCCAAAAGATTAGTGACAAAGTACCTTGATCCCAATCTTCAAAAACAAGGGTGACACACAGGACTGTGGAAACTACAATGGCATCAAACTAACATCACACACCCAAAAAATTGTGGATAAAAGATAAGAGAGAAAGTGACAGTAACACACCAGCAGTTTGGTTTTATGGTTGAGCGGATTACAACAGATGCGCTGCGGCAGAAAGACATGCATTTCATCTTTATTGACTTGGAGCTAGAATATGACCGGGTACCAATACAAGAACTGTGGAACTGTTTTGTGGCTGAAAGGAGTAGAGGAGAAGTACATCGTACTCATCCAACAAAGGTGAGGTGTACTGCCGGTGAGTCGGAGGACTTGGTGGTGACTGTGGGACTTCATCAAAGATCTGCCCTGAGTCCATTTCTTATTTTGTATCGCCAAATCTAGTGTTGAAAGTTACAATAGTTGTTGTAGATTTGGTGATACATTAAATCTTTTATGTAAATTAAATTTAAAAATTGACACTGCTACTTCCTAAAAAATAGTAGTAAATGATTTCCAATATGAAAATAATTTGAAATTGTTTTGGATACTCAATTTCCTGCCACCGCATCTTTATCATTATATTTTTGAGAAATAGTCTGTATCTAAAAACGATGTACTCTCTAAAATGGTTTTGGTTTCCACATCACCAAAGAGAACATTCCTCTTCTAGTCCCTAACAGTAATACTATGCTTGGTATATGGAGTACTTTCCTTCCTCTCTCAAGGTAGCATCTAAAGTGTCATCTGATTGGGATATTTTTGTATGCCTTTTAAATTATTGAAACTAAGTAATATATTCTTCGAAATTCAACTATTAATAAGATTGAAAAATATTAATCAAAAGAGGAAAATAAATATGTGGCCAAGCTGATTAGAATTTTAAAAATCAATTCAGGCAAAACACACTCTACCAGCTTTGAACAGATAATTTGGTATAAGATAGTTTTGGTACTCAAATTCACATATTGCTTTTGAGTTTAAATAGCCAAATTATCTGCTCAAAGGTGGTAAAAAGTGCATCTCATCGGAAATGATTTTTAATTTTTTTTAGGTCAATGATCATTAGGAATCAATTAAAAGAATAAACCAGCACATCTAACTTTGAAATCATGACATGATTATTGTGGTTGAGGTCATTTATGGTGTATATCTTAGCTGGTACAATGTCTGGAATTTTTTTAGTCGTATTTAAAAAGTTTTAATAGCCATATATAACTTTCAAAATCAAACATATAGTCGCTGATTTTAGAAAAAATCTTTCCCAAAACCA
The DNA here is from genome assembly GCA_034780595.1 of Parotoplana pacifica. NCBI lineage: Eukaryota > Metazoa > Platyhelminthes > Proseriata > Otoplanidae > Parotoplana > Parotoplana pacifica. The sequence continues at coordinate 4,106 of JAUYWI010066032.1, forward strand.
AACAATTTTGACAAATACATATTTAAACCTAATGTCTTTAATGTTAGGTTCTGAAAAATCGGTGTTCAAAAGTTTCAGCTTTAGCGAAAATTTTAAAACTTTCAAACACAAAACCTAAATCACTCTAAATACCCAATAGGCTAATGCAAACTAAATCTAGGTACCCACCGTGGAATCCAAGGATGTTTAGCACGTGCTTTATGCTTTTGGAGTTTCAGCATGTATTCATACATAACTCGAAAGGACTTCTTTGGTTTGGTTCGCCAACCAAGCAGATGACTACTGGTTTGCAGGTTTTTTCTACCAACTGTTTGAAGTGGATGAAATCCTCCGAATAATGATAGATTAAATCTAAGCATTATGGCTGAAATTAAATAGATCCAATAATCAACAAAGATATAAATCAATTCTTTTAAATGACCATAGCAATAATTTATAGAAGAAATCATGAGATGCAAAGACCTAAGATTTCAAAAATATGATTCTTATTAATATTAAAGTAAGAACCATTGAAATTTTGACATAAAATATGATTATTGCTAATATTAAAAAATATTGAAACTTTAAGAATTACAAAATATTGATCTAATGTGTGTCAATAATTGCCCATATAAGAAAATCCTATATGTGTTTATAAGAAAAATAAGAAACTTAATTTTATAACAAGACAGAAAAAAACACGTTTTTAAAAGAAAGGTATGAATTGATACCGGTAATGAATTATCAAAGCGCGAAAAAGTACAGAAACAAGGTACATATTGTATGAACCAATTTATTTTTTTGATATGATACAGGTAAACCAATGCATGCATAAAAAGTTAAGATAACAATAGTAGCTACATTTAGCTGTTTCTAGTAGTTTTGTATTTCCTACCAGATTTTACCACTTTAATTATAGCATACATATACCAAATTTCATTTTAGTCTGTTCAACTTACACCACACAGCACTTTATGTAGCTGTATATGTAGCTGTATATAGTTTACTCTTACTATTTCCAAAAAACTACATTGGTTCATACAAAACCTTGTTTCCATACTTTTTTGGGCTATGATCATTTACTACCAGTATCAAATCATACATTTCTTTAAAAACTTTATTTTTTTGTTGTAAATATTAGAAATTTAGGAGCGATATCTTAAGAAACTTTCAATCTTCACTGTAAACAAATTAAAAAACATAGTGCTGCCTAAATAAAGATCCATAGTTCTTTAATTACAAACATGAGGTGACTTGCCCAAGGGCAGCATCACAGTAACAAGGAGCCTTTAGCTGCAAACCGTGGGAATTATGTTACATTTCCCAAATACTACTAATTAGCAGACATTACCTATCAGTAGTATCAGTACTCTTCTATTACCATGGCAGCACATATTAATCGCTGTGACAACACTGTCCTTGGCTAAGACTGGCTCCCATGGGGACACATTGATCACTTATCAGGTCGGAGGTGGGTTGTCTAATCCCTGAGCACTTGCAGAACCCTGCCCACCAGATAACATAAAGTGTGCTTAGCTTGACCACCTAATTGATTTTTTTCAAACAATGTTGTTGATGAATTGTCCAAGCTACCTGTATACCAAATTTCAGCCCAATCCATCCCCAGGAAGTTTGAACCCCCCTTAGCAGCTACAATATAGAAAATTTTTATAAATGCTCCTCAATAAAAGACAAAAATTACGTGTTTTATGATGTCATTTTTATAGCTGCTCAAGTTAGTATTCTCAAAAAGAAAGTCTCAGACAATAACAAACAACATTGGACAGAAGAGCATACTGAACTTTTCAAAAAGCTGAAGTTAGAAATACTGATCATGAGAAATGGTTCATCCTATGAAAAATATGAAGAGAAAGGCAATTTATAGAAAGAGATTATTACCAACCTTAAAAAAGGTGGAAGATATGGAAGACCATCATGGATTTAACCACTTCATGATGGGTGTCATAATTGTTATTCAGAACATGAATATGGTATATAGATTATTTTAGTAGTGATCAGTATATAAAAAATAATCTATCCAATGAAATAAATTTTTCAATTTATAAAACAATATTATTTTAGCACATTTTATTTACAATCATTCAATATAGGCTTGACACAAAACCATAAAATGATAAGGGGTTGGTGACAAATACACAAAAGGGGTGAATCCAGAAATATTTCCACTTTAAATGGACATAAATCAAAAACTAATTGAGATAAAAAGCTGATTTAATATTCTAATTAATACAACAATTGAGAGAATATTTGGTGCTATTCTTAAAGCATAAAAATATTTCATTATGAAGCTAGTCATCAGCTGTTATTTTAATAAACAGCTGATGACTAGCTTCATAATGAAATATTTATACCTAAAACCAATCTTCAAAACTTTACTATATATTTCAGGCAACTCACTTTTAAACTTTGATAATAGATTTGTCAATATATATTACATATATACAGCCCTACCAATCTATAACCCTCCCCCTATCTAACTCCATGTTAAGGAAGCGTTTTATGAAGATTGTCACATTAAGACAACTTTTGGGAAAAAGCAGCCATTCAAATCTGAAACCTAATGGTTTTGAAGAATATTTCAAAATAAAAGATTTGTGATAAAGTCACTTTCTCCAGTAGACTTTTATTTTTGTAAAACCTTTTCCTCAAAGTAAAGAAATTAGAAAAAATAAGTTAAAAACCTTTGAAAAAGGGAAAAATGTAGTTGGTCTATCACAGATCTTTCACTTTTAGAATATTCTTCAAAACCATTAGGTTTCAGATTTGAAATGGCTACTTCTTTCAAAAATTTGTCTTAATGTGACAATCTTCATAAAACATTTACCTAACATGTATTGAGATAGGGGGCGGCGTTATTAATTGACGGGGCTGTATATACATATGTATATAAACATATTTCAAAGATTTCAGTTATTAGCGATATAAAAAATTCATAAATCAAAGAATTTAGTTTTAGTGATATATTTTTTCACATTTAAAAAAACGCTATTAATTATAGAGGTAGTCTTCGGAGTGATCGAAATGCTTCAATCGATTTGCATGAAATTAGGCACCATATTTACCAATTTCTGTTGCCCCCCTTTTATATATTTTTGTGATTTAAATAAAGGGACAGAGAATTGTCCCATTTTAAAAATAAACACAGGTCTTATCTAGCGAATCTATGAAGTCATCGTGTCAAAACATTTGACAATCTCCAGTTTGAATAATTTTTACTGACCTCAAAATCTACGGAGGCTTAATGATAAAGTATAAACAAGAATATTGAAAAAATAATCTTTTTACAAACTGACCCTTGTATACCAGGAACCAAATATGTGAAGAACCCTATCTTGTAGTTTCTAATAGTCTTGGATATAATTATGATGCCAACTTGAAAAAACAAGTAGAATTTAGAAGCACTAATACATTCCTAATTCTAAATATCAAATTTGAGCAACGTGGGTTAACTTGTAACCAAACACTTAATGTAATATACATATAATTAAAAACTGAAAAAAGTAAACTCTTGTGTGTGAGCGATCAAAAAATATCCATTTCCCATATTGATTCTTATCTAAATATTTCATGGACGAATTTAGAAAATGAATTACACACATTGTTTTTAAACATTTTCTATACTCGCTATATTTACAATCACTAGACTTTGTTCACTGTACAAATGTGGTTTTCTGTCACCTTATGACTACCACTAGTAGGATTAGATACCACGTTAAAAATCATCGCTCATAACTTCACCTGCTTTGTCACGTTTAAATGATCTATCTTTGTGACGATCATCTCTTTTAGATCTGTCCCTATCACGATCATCATCTCTGTCACGACGTGATGACCTCTCTTCTTCTCTGTCACGATGAGACGACTTCTCTTCATCCCTGTTACGATACGATGATATCTCTTCTCTTCTGTCACGATAGGACGACTTTTCTTCATCTCTGTCACGATAGGATGATTTATCTTCTCTTCTATAACGATTGGATGACTTTTCTTCATCTCTGTCAGGATAGGATGATTTTTCTTCTCTTCTGTCACGATTGGACGACTTTTCCTCATCTCTGTCAGGATAGGATGATTTTTCTTCTCTTCTGTCACGATTGGACGACTTTTCTTCATCTCTGTCACGATAGGATGATTTTTCTTCTCTTCTGTCACGATTGGACGACTTTTCGTTATCTCTGTCATGATAGGATGATTTTTCTTCTCTTCTATCACGATTGGACGACTTTGCTTCATCTCTGTCATGATTGGACGACTTTTCTTCTCTTCTGTCACCATTGGACGACCTTTCTATATTTCTGTCACGATAGGACTTTTCTTCTCTTCTTTCACGATGGGATGATTTTTCTTCTCTGTTACGATTCCTCGACCGTTCATCATCTTTGGTACATCTTTCAATATCTCTTCCATGCCTCAATAATTTCTTATCCCGTTCAGACGTGCATACTTCTCTATCAGATTCATCACTTGATATCAAAACCTTCCGAATCGAACTAGTAACAGTTCTATTACCATCACCATCACCATCATATCCTCTACATTTGGAAGAGGTGGCTTTCCTCGTGATTCTTTCTTTACTGTTTATCTTTGGTTTTCTTCTATCTCTTTTATCTGATACTTTTCTTTTCTTGTCGGATTTTAAAGAGCTTTTAGTCTTTTTAGATATTTTCTTCTTGTGCTTAGATGATTTTCTTGGTGAACTGTCATCACTACTATCATCTGAAGAACTACTATCACTGTCTGAAGAACTTTCTTCTGAACTGGAAGAATCGGAGTCCGAGCTATCCGAGTCGGAACCGCTGTTCACATTACGTGACTTACCAGAAAGATTAGTCTTAGCTTGAGTAAGAAATTCTCTCAAATCTACGGTGAGCCCTCCAAGGCCTATCGATGTAAAGAAATTAATCGAAAATCGGCTATCTCGTGGATTATCACGTGGTAATATCCCATCAAAGAAAACCTGCAGTGTGGGATCCTTCAGCCGATTATTCAGTTTCACGAGGCCCATATATTCAGACAACTCCTGGAAGAGGATTTTGATAAATATGCGGGAGGAAGAAGTAGTATCGTCCTCGTTCAACCGAATGGCTTGCAACACACCCCAGGAAATGGCGTCGGTGTGTAACAAATGGGAGAAGAACCGGGACACATTGCGCAGTTTCACTAACTCCAGACGATGAATCGTGTTGTACTGCTCGGCAAATATCTTCTCGTATTCCTCCACATATTTGCGATTGAGCTGGCAGAATCGCTGAGCGAGTAAGCCAAAGAACTTCTCATAAGTTCTCAGCTGAGCGCAGCAGTCCATAATCATGTTGCACAGCTCATATTCCTGCCCTGGTTTGATCTCTAACTTCATCAGCTTATGGGCGGCTTCCTCGAAATCTAAGCTGCTCTGTATGACCAAATAGATCGCACGACGCAATCGAATCAAATTGGTCTCAGTATTGTCGATAATCGTCTGTTCGCCAACTTCCTTGTCTGACTTATCATTGTCGTCTTCTGACCCGTCTCCCTCACTGCTCCCGCCGTCACTACTTGCATCCTCCTCGTCACCCAAGAGCTCGCTGCGAATTGCAATGTACTTTTCCTCATTGGCCAGGTAGTCAGGATCAAAGCGAAACACGTTGCAGCTCTCCTCGGTGTCGTAAACCTCATCCAACGACATCATATGGGTGAATTGGTCTTCCTCTTCAACCAAATCGAGCTCTGACGGTTTCGCTGGAAAGTCTTTAAACCTGTCCTTTCGTATCTAAAATAAACAACAAAACAAAAATGTTTCAGACCAAAATGTTCGATTTTAGGTGTAAACATAGAAAAAAGTTCAAGAGCTACAAGCTAATGCAAAATTAATGGCAATTTTTCTTTCTTGTTGGATACATCGGCCGCTGTTGACGAACCCTTTCTTGTTTGGTCATCTACTTGTTGTGTGTGCCAACTGATAAAGCTAGATTCACACTTCTGATGTATAGCAAAAACGTTGTCGTGTTTGCCGTGCTGTGTGACATTAAAAAAATAAATGGTCGTACAGCATGTGTACAGGAATATTTATATCTGCCAATCCACACGACAATACGGATGGTGGAGACATACTAATATTGGTTGATGAAGAGTTTGATATTGAACAAATATTGAGGAAGACATAGAAATAAACATTTATGGGTGGCATATGCCTTTTGTACCTTTTACTTATAAAAATATTATCACGGCGTACTTTAAATAATTATGACAATTTTGTTAGAACTATGAACACTGATATAGCAACAGCAGATGCTGTAGGACAGGTGCGTATTCGCTTTACTGCAATAAATCTTGTGGCATAGATATTTTGTTGTACAATAAGCAAAATGCTGTTCTGTTAAGGGCGGCAACCTCGTCAGAGGAGCCAAAGTCCTCACAGGTACGAAGCCACAGCCGACCTCACCCCGAGAGCGGCGACAGAGGCGAACAAGCCGCCCAAAACACCGCATCCGAAGCTCTCATCCTCATCGAGGCAATGGGGACATGTGGATGAGGTCCCAGGCCGATCCGAGTCTAGAGGAGACAGTCAGCAGTCAGACACTGGATAACAACAGCCCACTTGGGTAGTTTGATCTGCTGAGGGTGGTGTGCGGTGTTGGAGCAGTGCTGTGGTCATCTGTGAGGGTAGCATTGATGTCCTACGACATGCTGTACAGCAAAATAGATGTCACTTGTATACTAGCAAGCCTAAGATTTGGGGAGTTTCGTTGGACCAGCATTGATTTGTTTATCTCAAAATAACGTCTATTGTCTACAATTACAACACATTCATAGATTTCTGTTTTGTAGGTAAACTCTTATTGGCGATTAAAAATACAACTTCAGAATTGCATGCAAAACTGACATCTTTGTTGCCGTTCAATGTTATACTGAAATTAGAGTAATCATAGTTGTCTGCAAATTGGTGCAACACTATAAAATCATTGCTGACTCTTAAATTGAAATGTACTGTTACAACGTAAAATAGGTTGCCGACCTTTAAAAAACAATATTTGATTGAATTCAATGAACCAATACTAAACGAATCTGTCCAAATTTTCTACTCTGAATTAGTTCATTTTAAGTATTTTTACTTTTTTGGGGAGGTTGTACATCTTTTAATCCTTTTTCCAATCATTTATCAAATGAGTCAATTTGACCCTGATCTCTAATGTATTCATTATGGTTGGGCTGTATTAGATCACAGTAATTTCTCGAGTTAAAGAATCATTTTCACTCTTGCAATCAAAAGAATCGTTACTATCTGTAAGGATAGGCCTTTATTTTTCTAAACCTATCTTTAAAATGTAGTTTGACAGAACAATGTCTTATATACGTATTATCAAATAAAGATTCTGACCTGAAACAAAACTTCAATCATGTACTGGACCCTCTTATCAATGGCCGATTCATTAAGAATGTTGCGAAGACGATCAAACAGACCCTGGATACCTCGAGGCGACAAACCGGTCATCTTTTCTCCAACCTCTTTGATGAATCCCACGGCCACTTCCACACTGTCATTCGTCGGCTGCTCGAGCAACAGAGCCAAAATCTCCAGGGCGATGATCTCATGTGCTACTTCCTGATTAACCAGGTGCGCAACAAACTGGGTGACGGCCAAACATTTGTCCTTCTGGTTTCGTTTGAATGCCCGTTTGAAGTCGGTAATGAGATGCTTGAGCACCAGTTCACCGATAGATGGGAACTTGGTGTTGATGATGGCCACGAGTGCCGAGAAGACGTGAGTGAAGGTTGGAGAGGAGGCTTGAGCTGTGAGCAGAGACTTGGTCAACAGGCCACGACCGCGAATGAGATTCTCGCGAAACAACTCACGTACTATGTTGCCAATGTTGGACTTGTTGATTTTGTTCACAAGACCTGGTAAAAGAAACGAAGTTGATAAAATTGTAAGAGAAAAGCCTCAAAATTGCAACAAGACAACAAACAATTTGTTTTACTAATTTAGGTCAAACAACTCCACACATACTTGATTTAAATAATTAAAATCTTAGATAACATATATGAACTTTATACCTGACAATTTTTGCTAGAAGCTTCAATAATCTATAGCAACAAGGATTTCTTACAAATTTATTTGAAAAGACCTCAATGACTTGTATTACTTAGGTACTAGTGGAGCTACACACCAATTTTTGGACTTGAAGACACCCTTTGCTCCCTTATTTTGAATTTCCAAAAATCAGCAGCTTACAGAAAAAAGCTGGCAACAAATTTGAATTCAATGCGCTTAAATAATGTTTATAATAGTAAGTTTTAGACGTTATTGACTTCATTTTCTCTAATATTTTTATTTAAAAATATCATTTACTTATTTATAAATACTAGGATTCATACTATCAGCTGATACACTTTTCAAGCAGTTCCAGAAATGATCTTTACACAGTTGTGATATCGTTGCTCGAACAAAACGTGTGATCACTTCTTTCTTCGATGTAATAGCTAACAACACATACCATGAATGCTCTTCTTCAGTGCCTCCCAGGATAGACGTTGGTAGGCTGCCGACGACTTATCAGTGATCTTGGCTCGCATCATAGCCAAACGTGCAGGAGGGATATAGGCACCACCAGTTCTTGTCACCAAATCTCCAGTGTCAATGGGTTTCTTAACAGAAGCAGCAGTCTTAACAGCCACTGGTTCCTCATAATCTTTCTTGCGTCCTCTCTCAGGAGAATTTTTTGCACGGTCATTGGCTGGAGATGACTCACGTGAACGTTTAGAAGTACTGGGGGATGACTGGGTTCCATTCTTTAAAAGCACCATTGACTTGATCTGCTGTGGAGAACTTGACAATCGTGCTCTCTTCCTGCAAACAAAATAACATGTTCTTTCACAAAAAGAGCATTGTGATACAAAAAATACTTCCAATTTTTCAAGTCTACTCAAACTGGTTTGTATGAAATACATATTTTGAAATAAATTTTGATAGATATCTTAGTCTCAGGATAGTAACACTTTTACATGGTTCATTATGGAAATGCTTAAGTGTTATAATTCTTGCTGATCAAGTAGGCTGAAATATGGTGGACATCTACCTTGGCAGAAGTAATTTGGTTTTGAAAAGAATTGATAAGGGCTAATGTTAACTTTTTTCCAAAGATTGATTTTGATCTATAGATTACGTAGTTGATTTTGTGTGAAAACTACTACAATATCCATAAAATCCAATATTATCTCATGCTACTCAAATTTGAAATTTATATTATTGGATGTCTCATTTTTCTTGTTGCCATACTAATATTGGTATATCAAACTTATTTATTCTTAAATTCTGTCTCATTTCTAATGATGTTGAAATTAATTCAGTCACTACTGACTAAATATTCCAAAGTCAGTGAAAACTCAAATGTATAGAAGCAATACCTATTCTATGGGAATGCATAGATTGACTTACTCTACAGGTCCACTAGAATCTGATTCAGCATCTGACATTGTCTAAAAACAAAAAATATAATATATAATTATACATAATAGTCATAGATGGAAATATTCATCAGCAACATTCATATAAAATTACTACATGTAAATACTTTATTTTGCATTGCATGACATACAGTGGAAGCAGAGCTTTAGAACTGTTATAATAAAATAAAAATTGATACATATTTTGTATTCAGAAATAGAGATTTTAAGCTTAATCATTTCACAACATATATTTTCTAAAAATATAATTAAAAAATGGGTACAACTAGAGTTGGACACCAGTTGTTTTTTTTTAGCTTTTATTACAAGTTGAAAAAATCTATTGGATGAATTTATTATTGTATTGTTTTTCGATTATGACCACACAGAGAAACAAAAGCCTGAAAAGATACTTCCACTACTATGCCTATTTATATTATTTAGTGAGAGAATATAATAATAAGTATATAAACTATACAATTATCATATAAAACACTGTAGAATAAGAATTTATAGTGATCAGAGGAAAATCTAACATTTTCAGTTAAAGGAGGGGCACAATGAAATTTTAAATAGTTTAATGTGATATTTACAATCCAAGGTGAAATAAAAACATCAAATTAAAATCACACAAAACATAATTTAGTAGATCTTTGCAAAAAAATTGTTAACAAACAACACATTTTTGTATCTGTGGATGTACATATTTTCAGTGTGACCCTAACAATAATAGAATTGGATAAGGAAACCTAACTACACTAATCTAAATGTAAAGAAAAGACACTGCCTAACATACTAAGAATATTCACCTCTTTAAATCCTAAATCTAAGATAGACACCTCTATAAATCCCAATGGCATAGGCACCTCCATGAATTTAAGAAAGGATAGTTAAAATCATTTGGAAATACTTGCAGCAAATCAGTCTTTTGCTTGATATTAGGATTACAACCAAGGCATGTATTCAAAAGAGGGGTGTGGGAGGCATACACCAACTTTGAGGCTAGAAATGTACTGACATTTTTCTATGCATTTAATTTAACACACATAACATGAAGATATAATTTTTGATGGTTTAATTTTCTAGAAAACTCCACTTTTTATTTGTGATCATTTAAATAAACTTTTTATTCAGAAAGGTAGAACTCATCATCCTGAGTTCAAAATATTTTATTTTTTTAAAATTTGGTTGAGTAATTCAAAGTTATGATGATCTTAAAATATTTCAATTTCTACCAATTTCTTTCAAAATACCAGTCTGAGGTATTGATAACATTTACTCTCTATTGGCAAAACCTGAATATTTTATACTGATATAAATTTTTTTAGTACTATATGTAAGTAATATCAGGATAAAACACTATTTGTGCCATAAATATATTTTATTTTTCACATTTAAAAGCCAACATATTGCATATATACAGAGTGGCCCATAAGTCTGTATCCCCAGTCATAGATAATGAAAAATTTTAAAAATTACATTATATGTATAACTATTTATTTACAAACAATAAAGTTTAATTAGCAACTCTGTAAAGTTCAATTAAGTTGACAAG